>CM021102.1:180640642-180782327 GCA_007115665.2 Sequoiadendron giganteum | reverse complement strand
AGAGAGGGAGGGAGGGAGAGAGAGAGAGAGAGAGAGAGGAGGGAGAGGGGAGAGAGATAGGAATGATTGAGTGAGAGACTTGGGAGAGAGAGAGAGAGAGAGGGAAAGAGATAATATTTAAATATTTTATATATTAGTAATATATATATATATATTTAAATATTTATACATTAACTAAAATATTGGTTGGGACCTACCAATCCTGAGAAGTCAACACGAAAAATGTGTTTAACAACTTACCTTGCTTTTCCAGACTTCACCCATGTGGCTGACAACTTTGTTTTACCCAAAATTGATGAAATGAAAAGGGTTTGTAAAGGAGCTTCTCAAATTTCCACCAATATAAATTATACTTTACTTTGAATCTAATAAATAATTATTATTCGTTTTCTATTAGAATTACGACTAAAGTCCTCATTGATAGCCTGATTGAAAAACATTTATAACTTTCAAAAGGTATCACATTTTTTGAATCCAAAACATGCATCACATTATATTATTTGCATACTATAGGATTAAAAAAAAAATGAATTTCATGAAGTTTTGACCAAGTTAAGGTGGTCAGACATACCAATTTTTATATTTTTATTAAAATTTAATTAAAAAAATCATAATTAATTATTTACTTGGAAAAAAATTACAAAAAAATATGCATCACATATGGACATGAGTCCTCTACTTATATCTAAAATATTATAAGAAAATATTATCATTTTATTATGGTTAGGGTGGTCAAACAGACACCTAGTTCTTATTTTTTCCCTGAAATTTAAGTACTACTGCATTGAAATTCCATTTTTCACCAAATAGATTTCTTGTTTAGAAAAATAAACCTAGTAGTTTAGAAACTAAATTCAATTTTCCACATAATTTATTCTTACATATTTTTGAAATAATATAGATAACTTATTCAATTTTTTACGTCAAGTTGCCTAACTTTGTTTTTTCTAAATTTTCATTGCCACTTAAGGGCTTGTTTTTTCCATGATGATCTTGCACATACCCAAGAGTGATGAAAAAAAGGGGGGATGCTAAGGAGAAAAAGGATTTATTCATGATGCAAAATCCAGTTGACGGTGAAGAGAAGGATTCACTCAAACCTCTGTGATATTTCTCGCCTGGAAGCAAGTCAAAGGCATTTGAATGTTAGTGATATTGTTTGTAAACAGGCTGATCATTGAGGCCATACATATTGTGTTTTGTATCGCCCCTGAAATGTGAATGGAATGATTGCTTCAGAGACTAAATTGGTTATAGTTGCCTGGAGCCATTGAGAGTTAAAATTTCATTTGTATTTCTTGTCTCGATTGTATGTGATCAATCACTAATCTGTTGTTCCTAATTTAACATGTCTGAGAGTTGGTTTGCACAAATCTACAAGGAATCGCTTGAGTTTGACATCTCTGTGAATTTTTTTTACATTGTGACTTGCAAGGTGGGCCATCATTCTCTCAAGGGTTGTCCAAATGGAATGGGAGGGTGGGGTTTCTTTGAATGTTGAGTTCTATTGTGGGTAGTTTATGGTTTTCAGTTGCTGCCTTTTTTTCCAGTCATGTTCTCTATGCTTTGTTATGCTCTGTACAATAGAGTATAGGTGGATTTCTCAAATCTTTGTTTATGAAGTTGTATGTTGTTTGTGATTTTTGTGGTTATGCAGTTGATTGTTGATTGTATATTCTTTTTTTTCATGTTAATCCAATACAAAAAAACATTTGAATATCTATAATACTTGAAGTTTATATGCATAAAGTTGTTTGTTGACTGTATACTCTTTAAATTTAAGAGGATTAATTAAGTTAGATTTGATTTGTAACTTGAATCACTGATTCACCCAAATAAATGACTAAACCATGACTAAATAAAAGACTACCATGACTAAAATAAATGACTACAATGACCAAATAAATGACTATAATGACTAAATGTATGACTACCATGACTAAAATAAATGACTGTCATGACTAAATAAATGACAATCATGAATAAATAAATGACTACCATGACTAAATAAATTACTACCATGACTAAATAAATGACCAGTTAACAACAATCAATGACTAAATTAATGACTAAATATATTACCAAATTGATCAATCAAAACAACCAATAAATGACTAAAAATGGTTGTCATGAATTTGGTCATGTTATAAATGATTAAAAATAAACTACTAATGGTCATGTGACCAAGCTAATGCTCATATGACCAATTTTTAGTAGTTTTTTAGTCATTTACTGTTATTTTTCTACTAGTGTGCATTATCTTCTGATAAGGTTTACACAGTGTTTGCGTAATGAGCTCATAGGATCCAAAGTTGAACCTTCTAGCTATGATACCACATGTAACAACCCCAATGTTCTATTTAGAAAATTTTCAATGTTTTCACCTCAAGTGAATAAACCATGATGTCATAACATAGCAATAAAAAAAATCATAATCTAAATTACATGCATATTTGAAATGAACACTATTTCAAACTTCCATTGCATTCCATTTTAATTTCACAAATATTTCCACAACATGGATTTCATATTGAATAAACTCAATTTTATCATTTATGATTACACCCTTCCATATAAATGGTTACATGATACATACATAGCTCATATGAGCTTCATCCAACAATAGATATACAAACTGGTCCTGATATCGCCACATTAGTACATACATTCTCAATGTCCTTGCTCACAGGTGCAAAAAATCTAGCTCTCCCCAATACTAGTGCAAAAATCTACAAACCTCGACTACCAACTAATGAGGAGAAGCATCACTCAAGCACTTTTCTACTAACCACAGACTCAAATGCGGTCCCCTGCACATTTGTCATATATGACAAGATGGCCCTACCCTTTGACAAAGAGATTAGTTGGTAAACCTCATAACAATAGCCTATTTGAACTTACTATTGTGTCCAACAAACAAGAACCTAATCATATGGTTGTACTTCCCTATGACTATGAAAATCTTGAACTAGAATGCATAAAAGGAACACAGTGAACTCATAGTGTAAATAGTGGCAACTTACACTACTTTGGCCAAAGTATTCTCACCTAGTACTTTGAGTCAGATTCATCCTATTCGCATACACTTATAAAACTCATTTTGGATTATGACCATTCATATACTATGCTTAGGTAATAAACTTCCATACATAATCTTTAACCTCAGAAATAACCTATTCCCCTTAATCCAAAACACAACGGTATCTCTACCAATAAATCCTAAGCACAAGTTACCCCTTCGATGGATATTCCTATCCTAGGTATAACATATGAGCTTCTCTTTCAATAGACAATCTAGTCCCATGTATAACTTCATAATATAAAGTTTAGCTTTATAAGCTTTATCTAATCATAGATTAAATACTCATAAATAATTTACTTCATTCAAAAATACTTCATATTATTATGTGACTCTCATCAAGAGAGTAGTCTCTTCCATGAATGACCCCAATCGAAGAATAATCATATCAATAGATGATTTTATTCGAGAGTGAAATATCCTTAGTAAAAAGGATCATTCAAGAGTAGAATCTTGTCAATAATATGACTTCATCTCAAGAGTGTAAAGCAACTAAAAAAATAGCAACTTTAACTCAATAGGTAATCCTACCTATGACTCCATACACATAGTATCTCATAAACTCAAGTGATTTACTTATTCACAAAGATGAGTTTGACTTTGATATACCCTAATCCTAGGATAAAGTCATCAACCTATGACTAGTCAGATTATATAGGTTAATATAACCCTATATGTTCCAATCGAGACCAAATGACCAACCCATTTAGGTAAATCTTAACCTAATTCTTCATTATTTAATCGAATAAGCTTCTCAACTCAAATAGGTTATTCTAAACCTAGGGTTTCATTTGAGAGTGACATATGATCCATTGATTATTCAAGTAAAGATAATTGATGTGGTTTGCATAATGCCACATCATATGTTTCTTACCATCACTGTGGATAAATAGCTAAACCTTATCATTCTGAAGCGGTTTTAGCATAATTACATAGTAGTGCCAAGTTGCTTCATGACATTGACATATTCCACATTATACACGTAATCTAAACCATCTATGTATAGATCATCAATATCTACTTCCTATAGAGGGTAAATAGGAGTAATAAGACTTTTCCTTTAAGCTAATCCTATTTCATCATTCCTGGTATTTAATACCAATGATAACAAACACTCCTATTGTGGAGTAAATAAAAGCTTGCACTTTCATGTAAAAACATTAAACAAATTCATTTTCCTTTACAAAGAAAATGCTATGGTTTCCAAATGCAATTATTCTCAAGAAGTACCAAATAAAGAATTAAAATATCATTCTTTCATAAATAAAGACAAATAAGAGAAGACTAGATCCTCATTCATGTAATATGCTTGACCCAATTTATTGACTTGATGCATAGCCTTCCATTAGTAGCTTCCTAGCTCACTTTACCAACTCATAGCAACTCTTCACTACAGCCTCTTACTCAATATATTACTATGCTCTCACAACTTGCAGCTCTCATATTATTTGCAATAGAATAAGTTTGCAAAAATATGCCTCCCAAATGAGAGAACTATCCTCTCTATTTATATAGAAAAAAGAGACTTTGCAGCCTATAGAAAGGGCATGGTAATTGACAGCTTTCTCCATGCAGGACGGCTCATAACAAATAGCTAAAAGGTGGCAGAAAACTAAGTGTAAACTCAACACAAAATGCTACAAATCGACCCTTCTATTTGACAACAGAAAAAGACTAGTTTAAATATGCACATGCTCAAATGATGATAGTCGAATTGCAACCAAGATAGAATTCTACAAATTTATGAGCTCCTATATGTTGGTGCCAAGTATTCTCCATGTTTCCTATATTTAAGTTAGTTGTTTACTCAGAGAACTCAGTCAAATGTCTCTTGACTACACATTATACAACCGAATTTTCAAAGGCATATGAATTCACACCTCATTATTGAGTTGACTCCTTCCATTATGGTGTAGTTTGTATTTGACATCGTCAACTCAAAATTCGTATGTGTTGTAATAATTATTCAATAGTGTAGACTAAATACTTAACACTTATATTTTAAGCCCAACAAGGTTTATAATGTAACATGGATTTCACATTATATAGTTGGCATATATGGATGTCTATTTCATGTGCTATATTACCATTTATCGACCAACACACATACCTATGTGAATCGACTAACTATACATTGCATAAAATATGCAATAGTCAGCCTCAATGTCTTGCATAATACAAATATAAATCATCCTTCATCAAATAGTCAATAAATCGACCAAGGTGTATTTATATGGCTTAAAGCCATGTGTTGCATATTACTTTTGCATATACTATGTTTTTAAATATGCAGTAATCATTCTATAAATATATATTTATAAAACTTATTACTAATATATATACATATATATATATAACCTATAGCAATACGATAATTAAATAATCCATTAAATTACTTGAAATATTATGACCGTATGATTATGTCCTCATATAACATCATATTAATGTCTATATGCATATATCTCAAATACTCATTCAACCAAAAAATCAAGCACACACACAATTACTATCTTATTGATAGGTAACATGCGTGCAAACTATATATGTATATACATACATATCGTTTTGTTTGTTCGATAACACCATACTCATAAGTGTTGTGCAATTTTTGCACACATGCCCCACCAGAGGCGGGGGCCCCCTTTTTTCTTTTGCATCTCTACATCTTGGCTTAATCAATTTTTATTTTTTCTCTTCTTGGAAGGTTATTTTGAGATTAAGTCCAGATTTGATTTGATGAAGGCAATATTTTAGGGCATCTTGAGGGTTTCAAAGAAATGCACCTGTCATGGATTTTAGAAATGGGGAAATTGAAGTGAATTCTTATTGCACCTATGGATAGAGAATGAAAAATTAGGCTAGGTTGTTTTTTGAACTTTTTAAAAAATTCTTCTTGGTAAAAAGTTATGGAATTTCAAGGATTTTGACCAGGTAAGGAATTTGGGAAAATCCCTCCTAGGCAGATTTTTCCTAAGAAAAAATCTCTCGTGAATTTCCTCCTATCGTAGATTTCCCCGAAGTTCCTATCACTTGCAAAATTCCTCATGTTGTAGATTTCCCCAAAGTTCCTGTCACAAAATTCCTCTTGTCACAGATTTCCCTGAAGTTCCTGTCACTCGCAAAATTCCTCTTGTCGCGGATTTCCTCAAAGTTCCTGTCACTCATGAAATTCCTTTTGTCGTGGATTTCCCTGAAGTTCCTCTCACTAACAAAATTCCTCTTGTCATGGATTTCCCCGAACTTCCTATCATGAATTTTCTTAACTACAAAATCTCTTAACGAGGTTAAATTTCAAAAAATTTATGATGGAGTTAAATTTTCCAAGGATTTATTTGAGCTTAATTTTGATTTTTTATGGATTTGATTGGTTTTAACATGTGAGCTACTAATGATGAATTTTTTTTTTCAGGATTAAATAAATCAAAAGGGGACTTGCATATGGATTCATGCCAAGAGGAAAATTTGGAAAAGATTGTAACTAAATATAAGATGTGGCCTCAAGATTTAGTTGATTTACATATGAATCTATCTCATAGCCTATCTATAGCTAGAGGATATGTTTCAAATATGAGAGGACATGTGAAGTTGTTTTCTTCAACCAATCAAAAATTTATCAAGATCGAGGTGGTAGATTGTTTTTTTCTCATTGCTCTTGGTTGTAACAGAATTATGTTGATTGGATTATGGTGTGCCAAGAATTGTCAAAATTTATGTAACTTCTTGATGCTTCTAGAGGATTGATCTAAGACCTTGGATTAATTTAATCTTGGCCATTGATTCTAAAATGTAATATCTATAAAATTCATTTTCCTTCTCATTTGTAAGGGGATTAGAAAGTTATATTCCAGGAGTTAGAACTTAGTCTTTGCAATTTAGTAGTTGTAGGAGAGGAGAAAGAGCTGGAAACTCTTATGTATTCATCGAAGAATTTAATACAATTGAGTTGTTGATTTGGAAAACAGCTTTCAAAGTTCCATAGATTTTTTTTCTTGATTCTCAATGTTAGATGTTAGTTTTTAGTTCTTTTACAATGATGGTGAAATGTGAATGATGCTTGATCGATCTCCTACTCATTATTTTGGTGATTTTTTGATTTTAAGTTGTTGTTTAAAGTTATTCTGAGCCATATATTTCACTTAGTTAAACTATGAATGCGTGTTCATGTTGCACTAGTAATTGGGTATGTGAATGAATATTCATAGTCTAAAAATCCTTTTATTTTCCTTTGAAGATTTCATTGTTTCTGTGTAGTTGCGGGCTTGTCCTTGATCAAGCAAAGATTGGTTTTATTGGGGATCTATCCATCTGCAACATTCATCATTGTTGTGATTGATTTTAGGTGTTAGTTTTAGAATATCTTTGAACCCTTATCTCTTTTGATCTTTCTTTGAAATTTGGGTTAGTTCTAGGATTGAATTAGCATCACTACATTACTATATTTGATGAGAAAATAATTCCATCATTGTTAATGTGTAAGGCCCGTTGTGATTACTAGCAAATCACATTTTCACTAAGTTTTTTGTTGCATTGTCAAGACCTGACATTAGAGACCTTGGAGTTGTTTCTTGAGGCTTGCTAATAGAAATTTACCTTTCAAGAGAGATAGGATACTTGTATTTTGTCTAAGTTGTTGCAGTTCCAAAAACACCATCAACATATTAGCACTAGGAGGGCATGAACCAAATTAACATAGTTGGAAGTTGAATGGGCCTTCATGTTGAAAATATGAGATATGATAGATCTCTAAATTTGAAATTACAAATTTTAAGTCAAGATGGAAAAGTAGTCTTACGTTTCTTATGATGGGAATAGTCTTCATATTGATTTTGCTCAACTTTGTGAGTCTCTGAATAAGAGATTGTATCTCTAGAATAGTGAGGGTTTGCACCACTATGCATTATCAGACAAGTGCAAAATTCATAATACCTCTAGGCACAATGAGTTGGAATGTCTGACCTTTTTGGGTAGAATCAAGATGGTTTTGCAAAGGGATATTTTCATGTGGAACATTCCTGAACAAATAGCCTCTACAAATTTAGAGTATGTTGATACTATAGTTGAGGCATTCAGAGTGTTAGTTATAGATCATCTCAGTGGTGGTAGGTGTCTATAATATTTCCTCTTATATAAATGGTGCAAAGTTCATAATACATCCCATTCGGAATTCACTTTTCGTTCATGTGTGGACATTATCATTAAAGTTGGGAGACATCTAGAGTGGAAACAACAGTTAGTCAAGAAATTTACTACAGAGAAGCCAACAAATTTTGGATCTAAAGAATGTGCAGTAGGTGTTGAGCCATCCACAAATGAAGTAGCATGCTAGAAGGAAGAATCTGAAATATCCAAGGCAAAAGAGGTAAATAATGAAAATTTAAGTGAATATTTTCCTATAAAGATCAAGGAAAATGTTCCTACAAAGGTTAGTCAGATTTCTAAAATGGAAAATGCAGTTCAATATGAGCCCCAAGAGAAATAAGTTATCTTTCAAGATTCCCTTGTTCATGATGAAGCTCCAACATAGGCTAGATATGAAGAGTTTGTTGCCAGATTTATGAAAGATTGGTTAGGCCTGGTATATAGAGTCTACCCAAAGGAGTTTTTTATACCAACTTGGTGCAGGATACATGAGGAGGAAAATTCAGAATTCACATGTTTCCAATGTTAGACAACAATTAAGGAGGTGGAAGAACAAGTTACAAGAGATTCACAGAACGCTACATCAAATGAACCTTAAATCAAGGAATTTCAACAAGTTGTTGAGGGATGTTGTGTGGGGGAGCCAACAGGTGCTAAATCTGAGGAATGCATAGCAGCAAATGTTGAGGCAACTCTAGAGGAACTTCAAAAAATTGCTGATGAATGTCTAATGGAGCAAGTTGAAGAAGTTGATGTTGATGATGGTTGTGAACAAGAATCTAAGCTTGCACCGATAATAAATGAAAGGGATTTTTCTTATTTATCAAATTCTATTTTTCCTTTACATTCAAATAAATTTGTTGATAATGATGATTCACATGTTCCATTATTTGATAAGACTTGTCTAAATTCTACTAGTATGCAGGGAATTACAGAAGATGTGGAGCACAATAATGATACAATCATCAATGATAGACATGATCACATAGTTGCTAGTGAAAATGGACTTAAAGATCAAATTGTGGTGACTTCTAACACTCATTCACATGAGCAAGTTGATGCACATAAGGGTGTTCTTGCAAATTCATTACTGATACCTCATAAAGAACTAAAAATAGGTAAAATGTTCCATGATGTTAATTTTGAACTTGTTTAATCTAAATTTCACCCTAAACTACTTATTAGTGACTCTAATTCTATTATGTATGTTTCAAGTACAAGTGGAATGTTGTACCATCAATGGAGACCTCTTGACCATAGGGATTTCAACTCTTCATTATTGGAGGATGATAAACATAACATTCACTCTAAAAAAATAGAGAACCAGGTTGTTTCTTTCCTTACTGTGAATCTTGAAGATTATCAATTTGACTATGGAGTCTTAGGAAAGACAAATTGCATTTGTATTGATCGTGGTTCTAATGAGTTACCTCAATTCCTTATTATTCCTGATTATAACATTGAGTGGGAATGTTGTAATTTCAAGATTTATTTTTCTAAATATAAGGGTGAGTTTGCATTCTTGAGGACTATTACTATCGCCTTATTGCTTGTCAATGAATTGATGAACTGTATGGGGGTGGGTCTCAATTTTCCTTGTTCGATCATGGGTCACTTTGAATCTCTATGTACATATCTTTGATTTGAATAAATGTAATCGTCTTTGCTTCTCTTTTGTTGTAGGTGGTTTGTCTTTGCTTTTATTTTTCTTCTTTTGGTTAATTTAGGCTTTCTTTTTGTTTTCTTTCCTTCTTTTGGTTTGTTGTAGGTTAAGGTTTTTTTTTCTTTGGTTTTCTTTTTTTTTCTAGTTTTTGTTAGTGTAGGTCTACTTTGGTTAGTTTAGGTTTGGTTTTATTTTTTCTTGGCTTCTCCAGTTTGGGGCTCCCTTTGTTTCCTTTTGGGGATGTTTTATGTGCACAACAACCATTTTATTTTGGGTCTGTTTTAAGTATTTCTTTTACAAAATATAATCATTTTTTTGAATGGGATGGTGAAAGTCCTCCAACTAGTGTCAAATTTTCTAAATGTATAAAGAGGATAAGTCATTGGATTGAGTTAGTTCCTGAATGTGCTCAAATCTTACATTTCACATATATCTTAAGAATCCTAAGGTTGTTGTAGGTTTCCTTGTAAGGTCTTGTTAAGTAAAAAATCTTAGATTTTTGATTTAGCGTCACTGTGATTCTCATCCCTAAGTGTGAGCTTCATTGTTCACAGATTGAAAATGAGAAATGAAAAGAACAGAAAATCAAAAAAAATGAAAGAGAAAATTGAAAATGAAAAGAGAGTTCAACCTTTCAGGAGAATCCAAATATCTCTTCTAGGGTTGTGGATGCCTAGCTGGTAGTAGAGCTATATTCGAGAGAATCATAGCAATAACCTCATTGGGGCTATGGGTTCCTGATAGGTAGTGAGGCTCTATCCATGATGCTTTTGGAGTTAGAATCATTCATATAGCTTAACTAGAATGAGCTTGGTTTCTTGTAGTAGTGTAATGAGGGAAATTAATACATCTCCACACACTTGTATTTTCAGCACAAGAAGGGCTAGCTTGTTCGTTGGTTTTGAGACTTTAGTTTATTGTTTGACCTGAGGTGGGGATTGAAATGAGAGATTCTAGGTTCTTGATTCTAGTTTGTCATCAAAATGCTCTGGAGCATTTTCCTAGTAGAGTCACCATTTCTTGTGCACTTTTTGCACACACGCCCCACTGGAGGTGGGGACCCCCTTTTTTCTTTTGCATCTCTGCATCTTGGCTTTGTCAATTTTTAGTTTTTCTCTGTTTGGGAGGTTATTTTGTGATTAATTCTAGATTTAATTTTATGAAGGCAATATTTTAGGGCATCTTGAGGGTTTCAGAGAAATGCACCTGTCATGGATTTTGGAAATGGGGACTTTGAAGTGAATTTTGGATGGCATGTGTAAATTCTTCTTACATCTATGGATAGAGAATGAAAAATTAGGTTAGGTTGCTTTGTGAACTTTTTGAAAATTCCTTCTTGGTAAAAAGTTATGGAATTTTAGGGATTTTGACCAGGTAAGGAATTCGGGAAAATCCCTCCTGGGTGGATTTTCCCTAGGAAAAAAAAATTCTCATGAAATTCCTCTTGCCACGGATTTCCCCAAAGTTCCTTTCACTCGCAAATTTCCTCCTATCATGGATTTCCCCGAAGTTCTTGTCACTCACAAAATTCCTCGTCTCGTGGATTTCCCTAAAGTTCCTATCACTCACGAAATTCCTCCTGTCGTAGATTTCCCCAAAGTTCTTGTCACTTGTGAAATTCCTCTTGTCACAGATTTCCCCAAAGTTCTTGTCACTCATGAAATTCCTCCTATTGTGGATTTCCCTAAAGTTCTTGTCACTCACAAAATTCCTCCTATCGTGGATTTCCCCAAACTTCCTATCGCGAATTTCCTAAACTCCAAAACTTCTTAATGGGGTTAAATTTTTGAAATTTTATGACGGAGTTAAATTTTCCAATGGTTTATTTGAGCTTAATTTTGATGTTTTATGGATTTTAATTTTTTAACATGTGAGCTACTAATGATGATATTTTTTTTCAAGATTAAATAAATCAAAAGGGAACTTGCATATGAAATCGTGCCAAGAGGAAAATCTGGAAAAGATTGTAACTGAATATAAGATGTGGCCTCAAGATTTAATGTTGATTTACATATGAATATGTGCCACAACCTATCTATAGCTAGAGGATATGTTTCAAATATGAGAGGAAATGTGAAGTTGTTTTCTTCACCCAATCAAATTTTTTATCAAGATCTTGGTGGCTGATTTTTTTTTTCTCATTGCTCCTAGCTGTAACAAAATTATGTTGATTGGATGATGGTGTACCAAGAATTTTCAAAATTTATGTAACGTATTGATTCTTCTAGAGGATTGATCTGAGCCATTGGATTAATTTAATCTTGGCCATTGATTATAAAATGTAATATATATAAAAGTCCTTTGCCTTCTCATTTGTAAGGGGATTAGAAAGTTAGATTCTAGGAGTTAGAACTTATTATTTGCAAGTTAGTAATTGTAGTAGAGGATAAAGAGCTGGAAATTGTTATGTATTTGCTAGAAAAGTTAATACAATTGAGTTGTTGATTTGGAAAATGATTTTTTGATCTTTGATAGTTCCATGGTTTCTTGTTCTTGATTCTAAATGTTAGATGTTAGTTTTCAGTTCTTTTACAATGATGGTGAAATGTGAATGATGTTTTATCGATCTACTACTCATAATTTTGATGATTTGTTGATTGTAAGTTGTGTAAAGTTAGTTTGAGCCATATATTATACTTAGTTCAACTATGAATGTGTTTTCATGTTGCACCAATAATTGGGTATGTGAATGAATATTCATAGTCTAAAAATCCTTTAGTTTCCTTTGAAGATTGTGTCAGGTTTCTGTGTATTTGTCGGCTTGTCCTTGATCAAACATAGATTGGTTTTATTGGGGATTTTTCCATCTGCAACATTCATCATTGTTGTGATTGATCTTAGGTGTTAGTTTTAGAATATCTCTGAACCCTTATCTCTTTTGATCTTTCCTTGAAATCTGGGTTAGTTCTAGGATTGAATCAACATCACTACATTGCTATATTTGGTGAGAAAATACTTCTAGAATTGTTAATGTGTAAGGCCCCTTGTGATTGCAAATCACATTTTCACTGAGTTGTTTGTAGCATCTTCAAGACCTAACATTAGAGACCTTGGGGTTTTTTGTTGAGGCTTGTTGATATAAATTTACCTTTCAAGAGAGATAGGATACTTGTATTCTACTTGAGTTGTTGCAGTGCTAAAAACACCATAAAAAATAAGCAACTTGTTCATAATTGTGCATAGGTACATCTACCTATGTACTCTCATGTACATGCTCCTCCATGCATATGGTCTGTTGTCAACATGCATATTCATACATATAAATACCTTCAACATGTGTTCACTGCATCAATAAAGAATAGTAACATAAGGAAGAATTGATATGTTCCAAACACATAAACATCATCCAAGAATTCACTCAACAATAACCAATATCCTTACTAATGCAAACACATCATACTAAAGGATGACTTACCAATTCCCAATACTATGACTTGACTCAACCATTCTATTGTGAGTGTGTGTGTGAGTTCAAATAGGTATCATTAAGGGTTATCCAACCAATCACTTCTCTTGAGTGATACTTCCCCTCCACCTAGAGGATTGAACCTATCCCTATAATCGGCTCAGTATATTTGCAACGGTAGTTAGACGTTCATAATAAATCCATATGCATCATAAAATTTGGCATATTCATATAGAAATCACTGTAAACATGTTTACTCTTTCAAAGCCATATTAAGCATCAATCAACACTTTCACATAATACCTATTTGAGTATTCCATTCTTATATCAAAATCATGATTGCATTTACCATCCTATTTACCCATGAAGGTAAAAGTATATTAGTAACAACAAGATGGGGTGTGACATTTTTAGCCAACTTAGGCATTCTACCAAGGAGGTGGGGTTAACTATCAACAAGCTCAAGCCTAATAGAGCTAGTTGGGGCAAGAGTGTTCTCTAAAAGGTTGACCAAAAAAAATTATTTGAGCGGTGGTGGCCAACACATACTTGTAAAGATACTTAATCATACCCTGGTGCAAAGGAGGGCTGGCTCCATGCTCAAGTTTTTTTTGGAGGGAGGAAAACAAAAAAAAGGAATATTTATCTTATTATTATGCCTTACATGGTTCAAAATGGGGAAGTGGTATCCACAAACTATCATATAACACCCTTTAAGAGTAAAATATCTCATTATATGCTATCTAACAAAAGCATAGGGAGGAGGGAGTTTCAATCTAGCATACCAATTTTGAAACCTTTCTGTCTTCTCATTCTCTTTAAATAAATTATCAATGAAATTTTGATAATTTCCAGATCTCTTTTTCACAATCTTCTTTCCTTCATACTTTAGCCCAGTTGCCTATGCTACTAGCTTAGGAGAAATAATAAAATATATGCTTCCAATCATGACTTCACCATTTCTCCAAGAATTAGTGAACTTAGAAGTTAGGGCATCATTATAACCTTGCATGGCTTGAAGAAAAGAAGTAAATCCTACCTTGCCAAACAACGCCCATGGCCCCATATTTTGTTGGAGAGACTCATAGTTAATAGACTTTGACCTTTTTCTAGGGCCCCCCATTAAACCCTCGTTAGAAAGATAATTCCTTTGCAACAACAAGAAATATTCACCAGGATGTTTACCACCCACAATATAGAAATCACCAAAAAAGTTCTTCATTGTCAAAACTAAATATAGTCGTGACATGCATTTGCAAAAAAAATGGATTATGCTCACTAGTAATTATGAAAATGAGCAGAGAATTGGAATGATCTTGAACCCAGAGATTAGCCATGTCAAAAATACCCGTGAGAGAGATATTAAATATAAGCACATTAAATAGGAAGCATAATGTGTAATCAGTTCTCACGTAGGAAAAAACACACCAAAGCAAAGGAAACCTCCAAGAATCATGAGGTGATGATTTTTATGACCTTAGTAGAAGTAATCATTTCCCTGCCTGCCTTAAGATACGTACCTTTTCCTTTAGTTAGATTTTTAAATTATCAACATAATTCATCATCATATCTTAAATTCCATCTTAAGATAAGAAAAATTACATATACTAACACTCATTTTTGTGATAAATATCTTTCTCCACATACCTTTCCTTTAAAATAATAGTTTTATGTGGAACGTGATATTATTTAAATTCCAAGAAGCTCAATTATGGTAATTGAGAGCTTCATTGACTATTGCATCCATAGCTTTATTACCTTCTCTCTAGGTGTGAACAATCCTATACTAAAGAAAAATCCCTCAGATCAAATTATACTCCTCCATTATATCCTTGATCTCCCATGGTCCTCTAACCTTCCCTTTGAGAATATCAATTATTAGATTTGAATCTCCTTCAACTAGATCACTATGGGATACCTCAAATCGTTTAATCTTTTGATTCCCCACTAGGAAGCCATAGCTTCAACAAAGTTGTTAGAGGTAGTCCTAATATTTTTGGCATAACCTTCAATTATCATCCCTTGATGATCACGAATCACTCCCCTAGCACCAACCAACCTAGGGTTCCCTTTAGAACAACCATCATAATTGCATCTGACCCAACCATGTAGTCAAAAAATAGCCAAGAAGTGTGTTTCCTATTGAATTTAGTTATCCAATTAATTTTAGTTAAATCTTATTTGATTCCCCAATTTTTTTTTAATTATAATCTCCTTGTAGGAAGGCATTTGTTTAGAGTATCCATAGATGCCAACATTGATATTGTCCTTAATTTGTTGCTTTATAGTTAAAAAAATCTCATTCTTGTTTCTTTAGTATCTCTAAACATTTTATTATTATTTTCTTTCCATAAATCCCAAATAATAAAAGGAAGACCTGATTCCAAAGATCCATGACGACATTATAAGAGAAAGGACAACATAACTAGCTTTTCACAAACTACAAAACCAACTTGGGGAAAACTCAATCAATCTGGAGTAAGGAGAGAACTTGGGACCAGATATCATAAGGATAAGGATAATGAAAAAATATCTAGTCAATATATTTTGAGTAATTCAAGAAAATTCTACATCCATTCACAAAACAAAAACACCTTCTATTAAGATTGTCAATAGTCAATATACTCCCACGAATAGCTATCCACCAAAAATAGTGAAACTTAGGTATAATCTTAGGTTTCCTGACTTTCTTCCTATCAAAATCAGAATTAGCAATGAGAGGCCTTTCCAAGACAAAGTAAGTTCAATTAATTAAAAGGTTTCCAAAAGAATGAAAAGACCACAACCATTCATCCTCCCTATTATTGTAAAAGAATATACAATTAGTGCCAATACATTGATACAGGTTATGAATAGTAATCTCGGGTAGTTCTATTGTATTCCACGTCTTAGTTACCTTCCCCCATAAACCTGTACTCTAAAAAATTTCAGATTGGCATAATGCCATTCCATAAAATATAATCATGAATTTGGCTTCCATTAGTTCTTAGCAGTCTCTATTTTATATCATTCAGGCTATTAATATTGGAAATGGGTTGGCCATTCATCCAAATATCATCCCAAAAATTTATTTTCCTACCATTTCCCACTCTTCTTCTCACTCCCATTCTTAAGATATTTCTTATTCTCAACAAGTTATTCCAAATTACCAAGCCATAAGGTAGCTCATTGTGATAAAGGAAGAACCCTTGATCCCCATTATTGAGGTATTCAGATTTTAGAATGTTCATCCAGTGTTTATCTCCTTGAAGGAATTGCTAGCCAATTTTCAAGAGGAGGTACTTATTAAAAACCTTTAGCTTCCTTAACCCAAGACCCCCATACTATTTAGAAAGAAATAAATTCTCCTAACCCACAAGGGCAATCCTATAACGCTCTTCAACACCTATCCAAAGAAACTGCCTTTGGATCTATTTAATTTTTCCAGCTATAAAAGAAAGGATTTTGAGTAATGAAAGGAAGTAGACAAGAATATTTCATAATTAATCCTTAAGTAACTGAAGCTTACCTGCTTGAGCTGG
The DNA here is from genome assembly GCA_007115665.2 of Sequoiadendron giganteum. Taxonomy (NCBI): domain Eukaryota; kingdom Viridiplantae; phylum Streptophyta; class Pinopsida; order Cupressales; family Cupressaceae; genus Sequoiadendron; species Sequoiadendron giganteum. The sequence continues at coordinate 180,765,519 of CM021102.1, read as the reverse complement.
AATTTTACCTTTCCACCCCACCAATTTCTTTTGAAACCTCTCTAAAATCTTATTCTAGTATGCATTCCTTAGGTTCATAGAAGTTAAAGGAAGACCAAGATAGGTGGCGAGAAGAATAGTAGATTGACACCCAAAAATATTTATGACCTTATCTTTAATCTGTCGATCTGCATTAAAGAATTAAATATTAATGTTATTGTATCTTATGAATTGATTGGATACATTAGCATAATCTTCCAAAATAGTATTCCAATGTTGGTCTTCAATGGTAGATGCAACACAAAAGAGGATAGTATCATCCACAACTTATTGTTGGGAATCAGGAGGAAGTGATGAAGCAACTTTAATTCCCTTTATAACCTTCTGATTTAGCATTTTCTAAATATTTCATCCAAGAACTTTAGAAATAATGATAAAGAGGTAAGGAGATAAAGGATCACCATGTCCTAAACCTCTACCATAGGAGAAGAATCCCCTTAGAACCCCATTAACCACATAACAACTAGGGATGGTAACACAAGTAGTAATCAATTTGAGAAAGCATCCTTTAAACCCAAATTTTTGAAAAATAGCTAAGAGTAAAGGCCATGACACCCTATCATATGCTTTAGAAATATCCAATTTAAGGACCATCCCTAGTATTTTTCTTGATTTCATGAGTATTAAGAACATCATCAAGAATGTGTCTCCCCTTAGCAAAACCTTTTTGATTTCTAGCTATCATTTTGTTTAAGATATTTTTCAAACTATTGACTATAAGCTTAGAGAGAATCTTATACACCGTGTTACATAAGCTTATAGGATGAAAGTCCTACATAGTGGAAACATTATATTTTTTATGAAAGAGGGCTATAAAGGTGGAATTGATGTTTTTTAGTAGCCTATCAAGTTTGAATAAATCCCTATCAAAATTGAGGAGGTCATGCAACACAAGGTCCCAAAATTATTGAAAGAAAGTTGGTGGGAATCCATCTGGCCCAAGGGCTTTATAAGCTCAAAAGGAAAAAATAGCATTCTTCACTTCTTGGAGAGAAACAAGTTTTAGTAAGTAAGTGAGATACTAATTAGTGATAACTTTGGGGATGACATCAAGCAACTCCTCCAACCTAGAAGTTTGAGAATAGTTGTAGTTGTGAAAAATAAAAGAAGAAATAAACATCAACTCCAACTATCTCTTTATCCTCTATTACAAGGTACCATCTTCTTTAATCTTATAGATTTATTTTCTTCTCTAGGAGGATTATAGTTATGTCACATGTTATTACTTATTTGATTAAATATAGTGTTATGGAAGCCATCTAGCTTCTAAATTTCAAATAAGTTCAATTAACTATAATGATATGAGTTTGATGCAGGAGCATCCAAGGTGTGAGAGAGATCTTGCATCAACCAAAAATAGTAGTTTTATTGCTTTCCAATAAGGGCTGAATTAAATTTAGTGAGTTGAGTATGGATTTCAGCAAGAGTTTGGGTTTGTCAGCAAGCAGCATGAAGGAAGACAAGTTTTGTCATCTAAAATTTGGTTAACAGTTCTCATCGGTGTGATATGAAGGCTTCGATGGGACCCCATTTCATGTCCCATTGGCATGTTGATGGTGAGGGAAACAATAGAATAATGGTCATGGAGAACTCACATTAGATAGAGGTTCACATATCATTGGGAGGAAATTCAATGTCCCTTCGACATTCCAATGAGTTGTTGGCATTTCGATAAGCTACATCAAGGATACTTTGGGTTATTGGTAGGAGTCATTTGCAAGTCCCTCCAAAAAATCAATAAGGTGTATTGAGGCGATGACAAGATTTCAAGCTAACATAATTACGCGTTCCTTCGATCAAGAAGATATACATGTTTTGAAAGGAGGTCATGAAGGGTCCATTCAACATCTTGATGGGAGATTCATTAGCGGAACCTTGCCATATCGAAGTGAAAGGATTTGAATTCCCCTTTACATTGTGATGATACGTAGATGGATAAAAATGAGAGTAGACCGATGGTGATGGATGGATGATTTGGGTGATGAAACGTGGTATGAAGTTATTCATTGATTTCACATCATTGTTGTGAATCAACGTGATCATTATCCAAACAATTTCAAACCTAAAGATAGTGTATGGAAGATGATTACCTAGCATGAACAAATAGAAATGAAGTGATTGATAATGAGGCAACTGATTGGGAGATCTTGATGATCATTGGACGACGAGGCAATACCAAGACAACACGAAGGAAAATAATGTTGAGAGGTTAATTTGACCCAAAGGAGGAGTATAGTATATAGAGATAGAGAGGGAGGTGGAAGAGTAGCATGTAGGTATGAGATAGGAGATCATTGAGCAGAATTAGAAGGCTCTGATCTTCCTATGATACTGATGCTTTTTTAATCAAACATCCCATATAGTGCTATAATTCTATAATCTTCTTTTCCATTCCAGAATAATAAAATATCTTAGCTATTTTCCTACATATTGGTTTTCTTTCTATTTTGATGTTGATATGGTAAGGGGAGTACCCTTCATCAAGTGTTATCATAGCCAAAATATCTTGAGAGTGCAAAGTATGCACTAGGACCTACGAGTGAAGAGTGGTGAAGATACAAGAGAGAGAGAGAGAGAGTTATGGGAAAGTTTGTTGTAGGCATGGAAGAGGGCCTGTGACTACTATCCTCCAGTAGAGATAAAGCTAGGTAGAAGATGTAGAGTTCCTCCACTAAGAGAGGGTGGGTAGAGGAAGCATCTTCTAGAGTCTTTGTTGGGTAGACGATAGTTGTGTGAGTGAGATATTTCTTGTGGTTGTGAACAGATCAATGAATGTGAGGCAATTCACTTATGAAAAACTTGAGGGTTTGAAGCTTTTGTTAAAGTATTGAGAGTGTGTGGAAAGTGATTGAAAAAATGTCAAAGAAGAAAGGAAACAATTTCATCATAGTTGTGTATGTAGGTGAATAGGAGGCAAAAAATATTGTAAAAGTGTTCTTTGAGAATATTGTGAAGAAAGATGGTGAGATTGTAGCAGAGGATGAGAAACAAAATGAAAGTGTAGTTGGGAGTGAAGGTGAAGAAGATATGGCAGAAAATAGTGGTGATAAAAATGTTGAAGAGAAAGAGGTAATGCATAATATATCTCATTTTTACGATGTATCTGAAAGTGGATTTTCTGTAGATGAAAAGAATGCAGTAGTGGAAGAAGAGTGTGATGCACTGGTTATAGGAAAAGAAGGTGATACAATTGTAATAGGTGATGAGAAGGTAAAATATTCTCTTAATGAATTTAAGAAATACTTTTTTCATGTTGATATGGATGAGTTAGTGAATGCATATGAGATGGGTCAGTTAGAGCATGTTAGGAGTGATTGGCATGCAAAGAAGGATTTGTATGATGTTGCAGAGTTGAGTGGAGGTGCAAATTGGTGGAGGTGGATGGACTATGGTGGGATGAATCCCACAAGATTAGAGGTGAATGAGAGATCCATTTGGAGGAGGTGGTCGAATGGTGGTGGAGTTGATTCCACATCAAGGAAGAGAACTAAAGAACAAATTTTTCAAAGGAGGAGGTTGCTTGTTCCAGTTAAGTTTTGGAAGAGGAGAAGCAAGAAGAAATTGTAGGTATCGATTTCAGCAATGGGGTTGGTTGAGGATTTATTTGTGGCCTTAAAGGGTGGTACTACCACTCAAATCCATTTTGTGAATCCATATTCATGGAATTCTTCATACCCTAGGTGTCTGATGTAGGAGCATTCAAGGTGTGAGAGTGATCTTGCATCAACCAAAAATAGTAGTGTTATTTCTATCCAATAAGGGTTGAATCAACTTCAGTTAGCTGATTATGGAGGTTAGCAGGAGTTCGAATTTAATAATAAGTAGCACAAAGGAAGATAAGTTTTTTCATTTGGAATTTAGTTAACAATTCTCATCAATGTGATATGAAGGCTTCGATGGGACCTTCTTTCATGTCCCATCGACATGTCGATGGTGGGGGCAACAAGAGAAAAATGATCATTAAGAACTCACGTCAAACGAAGGTTCACACATCAGTGGGACGATATTCAATGTACCTTAGACATTGTGATGAGTTGTTGACATACTAGTAAGCTACATAAAGGATACTCTAGGTTGTTGGTAAAATTCATTTGTGAGTCTCTCCAATGAAGTGATAAGGTGTATAGAGGTGACGACAGGATTTCGAGCTGACAAGATTATACATCCCTTCGTTTAGGGAGATAGACATGTTTCGGGTGGGAGGTCATGAAGGGTCCGTTCAACATCCCGATGGGAGGTTCATCAGTGGAACCTTGTCATATCAAAGTGAAAGTATTTAAATTCCCCTCAACATTGCGATGGGGGGGGATGGATAAAAACAAGAGTAGACTGATGGTATAGACAAATGATTTGGGTTGTGACACGTGGCACAAAGTCATTTGTTGATTTCACATCATTGTTGTGAATCAACATGATGATTGGCCAAATGATTTCAAACTTGAATTCGATGGATGGAAGATGATTACCTAACATGAATGAATAGAAATGAAGTGATGATAACAAGGTAACTACCTAGGAGGTCTTGATATTCATTGGACGATGAGGTGGTGCCAAGGAAAAATGGTGGAAAAGAATGTCAAGAGGTTAATCCAACCTGAAGGAGGAGTATAGTATATAAATATGGAGAGGGAGGTGGTGAAGTAGCATGTAGATATTAGATAAGAGATTTTTGAGCATAATTTGAAGGCTCTGATCTTCCTATGAGACTGATGCTTTTGTAATCAAGTAACCCATGCAGTGTTGTAATGTTGTAATCTGATTTTTCACTCCAAAATAATAAAATATCTTAGTTCTTTTCCTACATATTGGTTATCTTTTTGTGTCAGTGTTGATACGGTAAGGGGAGTACCCTTTATCAAGTGGTATCAAATTCAAAAGATCTTGATAGTGTAGAGTATGCACTAGGAATTGTGGGTGAAGAGTGGTGAAGAGTGATGTGGTGAAGTTGCAAAAGAGAGAGTTGTGGGAAATTTTGTTGTAGGCATGGAAGAGGGCATGTGATTACTATCCTCCAGCAGAGATAAACCTAGGTAAAAGGTGTAGAGTTCCTCCACTAAGAGAGGGTGGGTAGAGGAAGCATCTTCTAGAGTCTTTGTTGGGTAGAGGATAGTTGTGTGAGTGAGATATATTTCTTGTGGCTATGAATAGATCATTGAATGTGAGGTAGTTCACTTATACAAAACCGGAGGGTTTGAAGCATTTTTTAAAGCATTGAGAGTGTGTGGAAAGTAATTGACGAAATTCCAAAGAAGAAAGGCAACAAGTTCGTCATAGTTGTATATACAGGTGAACAAGATGGAGAAAATATTGCAAAAGTGTTCTTTGAGAATATTGTGAAGAAATATGGTGAGATTGTAGCAGAGGATGAGAAAAAAAATGAAAGTGCAACTGTGAGTGAAGGTGAAGAATATATGGTAGAAAATAATGGTGAGAAAATTTTTGAAGAGAAAGAGGCAATATATAATATATCTCATTTTTATGATAAATATGAAAGTAGATTTTGTGTTGATGAAAAGAATGCAGTAGTGGAAGAAGAGTGTGATGCACTGGTTATAGGAAAAGAAGGTGATACAATTGCATGTCATATTATAGGCATGAAAGAAGAGAATAAAATGGAAGTTGCAATAGGTGGTGAGAAGGTAAAATATTCTCTTAATGAATTTAAGAAATATGATTTTCATGTTGAGATGGACGATTTAGTGAATGCATATGAGATGGGTTAGTTAGAGCCTGTTAGGAGTGATTGGCATGAAAAGAATGATTTGTATGGTGTTGCAGAGTTAAGTGCAAGTGCAAATTGGTGGAGGTGGATGGACTATGGTGGTTTGAATTCCACAAGATTAGAGGTGAATGAGAGATCCATTTGGAGGAGGTGGTTGAGTGATGATGGATTTGATTCCACATCAAGGAAGAGGCGTGAAGAATAAAGTTTTCAAAGGAGGAGGTTGCTTGTTCTAGCTAAGTGTTGGGAGAGGAGAAAGAAGAAGCAATTGCAGGTACCGATTTTAGCAATGGGGCTGAGGATTTCTTGCAGTCTGAAAGGGTGGTACTACCACTCAACTCCATTTTGTGAATCCATATTCATAAAATTATTCCTACCCCAGGTGTCTAATGCAAGAGCATCTAGGGTGTGAGAGTGATCTTGTATCAACCAAAAATGGTAGTGTTATTTCTATCCAATAAGGGTTGAATTGACTTCAGTTAGTTGAGTATGGAGGTCAATAGGAGTTCAAGTTTTATAGTAAGAAGCATGAAGGAAGGAAAGTTTCCTCATTTATCATTCGGTTAACAGTTCTCATCAATGTGATATGAAGGCTTTGATGGGACCCTATTTCATGTCCCATAGACATATCGATGGTGGGGGCAATAGGAGAAAAATAGTCGCACAAAACTCACATTGGAAGGAGGTTCACATATCAACGGGACAACATTTAATGTCCCTTCAACATTGTAATGTGTTGTTGACATACCAATAAGCTATATCGAGGAGACTTTGGGTTATCAGTAGGAGTCATTTGCAAGTCCCTCTGATGAAGCGATAAGGTGTATCGAGGCAATGATAGGATTTTGGGTTGAGAGGATTACATATCCCTTCAATCGAGGAGATAGACATGTTTCAGCGGGAGGTCATGAAGGGTCCATTCGACATCTCGATAGGATATTCATCGGTGGAACCTTTCCATATCAAAGTGAAATAATTTGAAGTCCCCTCGACATTGTGATGGCAGACGGATGGATAGAAATGAGAGTAGATTGATAGAGATGGACAGACAAGTTGGTGGCAACATGTGGCATAGAGTTATTCATTGATTTCACATCATTGTTGTGAATAAGCACCATCATTGGCCAAATGATTTCAAACCTGAAGTTGATGGATGGAAGATGATTATTTGGCATGAACAAATAGAAATAAAGTAACTGATAATGAAGTAATTGCCTGGGATATCTCAATGTTCATTGGATGATGAGGCGGTACCATGGCAACATGAGGGAAATTAATGTCAAGAGGTTAATCCAACCTGAAGGAGTATAGTATATAGAGACAAAGAGGGAGGTGGTTGATTAGCATGTAGGTATGAGATAGTAGATTGTTGAGTAGAATTCAAACGCTCTGATCTGCTTGTGAGACTAATGATTTTGTAATCAAATAGCCCATGTAGTTTTGTAATGTTGTAATCTTATTTTCAATTCCATAATAATAAAATCTCTTAGTTATTTTCCTACATATTGGTAGTGTTTCCGTTTTAGTGCTAATACGATAAGGGGAGTACCCTTCATTAGGGTCTCTATGTTTTGTCCTATCTTAAGTGATTATTTAGAATTAAAAGAATTATCTAATTAATTAAATATAAACAATCCCAATTTTATGATTGTATAATTCATTTTAGAAAATGTAACTTCTAGTTGTAAAGTCAAGTTTACAACATTTACTACCATCCTTACTAGTTATGATAAAGTGGGAGCTTTGGAACAATTTATATAAATCCATTATACAAAAATGTAGAGATTAATTTTATTAGATGTTGTAGTTGTAATTTCCTTGCTAGACAAGTGTGTGTGTGTGTGTTTATATATATACATACATATACATTTATATACATATGTATATATATGTATATATATGTATACATATACATATATTTGTATATATACATATATATAAATATGTATATGTATATGTGTATATATATGTATATATATGTATATATGTATACGTATATGTATATGTATATGTATATATATATGTATATATGTGTATATATATGTATATATATGTATATATGTATATGTATATGTATATAAATGTTTATGTATATGTATATGTATATATATATAAACACACATACACACACTTGTCTAGCAAGGAAATTACAACTACAATATTTAATAAAATTAATCTCTATATTTTTTTTTGTATATACATATATATACAAAAAAAAATATAGAGATTAATTTTATTAAATATTGTAGTTGTAATTTCCTTGCTAGACAAGTGTGTGTGTATATATATATATATATATATATATATATATATATATATATATATATATATATATATATATGTATGTATGTATGTATGTATGTATGTATGTATATGTATGTATACATACATATACATATACATATATGTATATATATTTTATGTATATATATATGTCTATATGTGTATATATATGTATATACATACCTACATATGTATATACATACATGCATATGTATGTATACATATCTATATATATATGTATATATATTGATTTTTATATTTTCAATGATTCTTCATCATTGGTTTTTTCTTTTTAGGAGTGATAATGTTATAGTATTAAGTCCCTAAGTTAACTAACTAGGTGTGAAAAATACCTAAAAGGGAACCAATTAGGTACCATACCTAATTCACACTAACACATGTCCATAATTGTAACTTAATGGAGAAGGAAAAGAGAAAATGACTCAAAGATAGATCTCAACAATAAGGCTTAATGAGATATGCATGTAAAAATAATCTCTCACAAATGGAGAAAATGAGAAATGCTATGAAATATCCTCATGGGTAATGCTTATTGTTGCTTGCACTGTAACATGAGCTTTCAATTAGCTCCAATATTCTAGAGTAGCAAGCACCAAGCACTAAAAAATATGTTGATGCATAAGGTTTTTTCTTGTTTAGAGACATTTTTACTAGTAATATATATATATTAATAGAGTATATACTAGAAAATTTATGATACATATATTTTATTTTATTTGCTAAATTTATTTTATGTCGTTTGAATGCAAGTATTTTAATAGATTTTAATTTAAAATTATAATAATGAAATTATTAGCTAGTAGTGGCATGGTGTGATGGTTAAGTTGTTATGTTGTTATTCTTGTCATCAAGGATCAAACACCATTGGGGGTGTAATTATTGAAAATTTATATTGGGGATGAGGTCCCTCATTTGTGACCTCACTGGTTCATAGATTTGGATCAAAAGCATTTACCCTCTTAATAAAATAAATAGTGATTATTTGAAAAACTTTAATAAAATTATTATTTGTATTGTTATAATTTTCTTATATATGTTTTTTAATATTAAATATTCCATCAGGAATTGATATTCTTTGTAATACTCCTCCGTTTTGATTCTTGTTCAAGTTGTTTTATGCTATGTTTGGTTGCAATTACTTTGATACTGGATACATTTTGTTCTAATGTTTTGATTGCTACTATTGAGCGACAACTATTATTGTGGGATGTAGTTATCTGATTATTGTTTCACTTGCATTATGGATTAATGATGTTGTAGAGTTAACATGAGATGTTATTATGAGATTATTGGAATTATGATGGAAGTGTCAGTTTCGATGAGTGTATTGGTGAAAAAGACGAGTTCGCATCACTCGCTTGCGAGTGCCCTGCAAATCCGTAATTCCTTCTTCACGGTGTGTATTATATGCTAGATATATCGTATGATGTTGTTTACTTGGTTGCAGGATTGCAGGTACATGACATCGACTCCACCTGGTTTCACAGGTTTGAGCGTGTCGATCCAACGGTTAAGTTGAACGGGAGATAGTAGCTAGGTAACATGTGTCAAGTTATACCCTAGCCTTAGTGTGTCATCAGTTGTGTGTGTCGAGTCATTGTCTATCTTGCTTTCATGTTATTTAATTCTGAAACATTATTGATTTGGAAATAAATATTTAGAATAATTGCATTTAAATCATGTTGATGGTTATTTAATTTAAATAATGCAATGTGGATAAAAGTTTATACTTAAATTAATTAATTATATTTAGTTTATTTAATTAATTAAATTTGATCCAAGGGGTTGAATTTAGTTATTAAATAATTAAATTAATTAATTAAACGTGATGCAAGAGAATGAAAGGAAATAAAAGAATTAGAATTAATTTTGGAATTTAATTCCAACGTGAGAATTAAATTAGAAATTGTAATTAAATGTTTATTTGGAAAATTGGTTGCAACTTTGGAAATTAATTTATTATTTTAAATTGCATTTTAAATTGAAAGTGGGTTTTTTGAAAAGTGAAATTGAAATTGAAATTGAAATATCTAATTTGAATGTAATGTGAATTAGGGTTGTAAATATTGAAATTGAAATTGAAATATCTAATTTGCATGTAATGTGAATTAGGGTTGAATTAGGTATTTTTGATTTATAAGAATATATGTTTTAATTTGAGGAAAGAAAGTTTTTAAAAAAATACATTTTTACAACAGGGAAGAAATTTTGGAAAATTTGCACAAGGGTTTGAAGAAAGTTTGATTGTAGAATTGATTGAAGGAAAGATTGTTTGCATTTGTTGGATTTTGGATTGGATTCTTTAGAGGATTGAAAAAAATTCAAGAAATCTTTGGAGGAGGCTTGCATCAGAAATTCATCTCTTCTTTTAGCTTCTTGTACCAGGTTTTCCTCTTTGTGTTTTATTGTTCTTGATTGTTTTCTTTAAAATAGTAATGATTAAATATTTGTTTGTTAAATCTGTTTTAGAAAATAAATTTGATATTAGAAGAAAAGAATTAAACAAATTTATAGCCTTTGCTTATGAAAATTCTTGAGTGAAAATTGTGAAAACTTTAGTTGAATTTAAATTATTTGGGGAAATTGATTTTGTTGTTATTGAAATCAAACATAGAGATTGAACAATGCATTTAGAATGTTTTTAGAAAATGAAAACTTCTGTTTATTATTAAAAAATGGATTTTAAAATCTACAGTATAGTTATATTTTTATGGTAAAATGGTCTGATTGCATCGCCTATAACTTCACTTTTACAAACTGGGTTTTCAGGAGATTTAAAAGGTTTTTGCATTTTGAAATTTACTAACCCCTGTCCAAAAATCTCAAATACCCAGACCGTAGTTTTTGATTTATGTTTGAAACATGAGACTATTGTTAAATTATTTTCCCATGGCTGTTCTGAAAATAAAATAATAATAAATTGATATTTATAAATATTAATATTTTATGTATTGTTATTATAATATTAAAATATTATTTAATAATATTTTATATTATAATTTATAATACTAAAGTATTATATTTATTTATATTATTTTAAATAAAATTTGTATATTAGATTAGTGGAATTAAAATTATAAACATATGGGGAAATTATTGTTTATTTTAAAATGGCATGTTAAAGTTTAAGTGAAGGAGTTAAATATTTGATTGAAAGAATGCATAATTTAAAATTGAATTGTGGAATTTAAATCCATATGTAAAAGGTCCAATTATTAATTTGATTGAATTGGAAAAATATATATTTATATTTTGGAATATTGATGATAAAGGATATTTTATTTTGAATTAATCAAGTTGATATTCTGCAAAGGATAGAAGATATGTTAATGATTAAATATATTTAAATATATTAATTTATATTTAGTATATATATAGTGAAGGTATATATCCATTTGAGAGAATAAATAATATTTTATCTTATTTTATTCTACTATTTGCAAATTGGGTATTATTAGTGTTCTAAAAGAAATAATTAGTATGTGTAGAAAATGTATAGAGAAATATATTTAAATATATTGAAGAATTATAAAAATATTTATATTTAAATGTTTGTTTTAATTAATGAGATTTAATTAGAAACAATATGAATGCGTGGCCAAATAGACAAGCCAAAAGATATTTTTATACATTGATGAAATTGCATGTTTTTAAATGGATAGTTGAAGAAATATAGACTCTAGATAGAAAATTGAAAAAAAGATTGTTTGCAATAGTGTTAGGTTGCATTAGAAGTAAATTTAGGAACTAATTATATTGAAAAAGGCAAATAGTTATTATGTTTTATTTAGTTCCATAGAGTAATCTAGTCATTGTGAATGGAATATTAATGGTGTCTATATAATATGGAGCATATATATATATATTCAGTGTAAAATTCATTATCGTATTTTATTTTAATGAGATGCATGCAATGTATTATTGAATAGAGATTTAAAAATGGATTGATTAGTGTATATGGAAAATGGATAGAGAAACAATATGTTATTATATTAAAGTGATTGAATGTTTTAAATAGAAAATTGAATGAGATGTAAGTTTTGGTTAGGAAATGAAAAAAGTTTACTTGCATGGATTTGTGTCGATTTAAAAATAAATTTAGAAGTTGTTTTTATTGATGAGGTAATCAATTATGTTATTTATTAATTTCTATTTAGATTAATTGAATCATTGTGATTAGATTATGAAAGAGATATGGATTTAGTATATCCAAAAGTAGTATCTTCCTCATGATTAGCTTAAAGGATTTAATTCTCTGTATTCAGTAAAGGGAAGTAAGTTTAAGTGTTTTAGATTTCCAATAATGAAAAGGGAAATAGGGGTTATGATTATTTTAGATGATCTAGTTATCATGTCTTTGACTTTGTTAACACTACCTATTGAATGAGTATGGATTTAGGAAATCCAAATATTAGATTTGATTGATGACTTGAATGCTTTTATTGCTATGTCGTTAAGTTGCATTGTTGGTTTTGGGATTTAATGTTAGTCCTAAATTATAAGTCTTCCAGAAGAACTTAGAGGATAAGGGTTGTTGAATCTTTATGCCATCTTGTTGTTTTCCCTTGGGTAGTGCATGGCGTCTTTTCAGTTTTACCTAGTTTACATGAACGGGGATGTTTGCACCTCCTTGATTTAGGAGTGGATTATGGAATCCGTGTCTCCTTGTATGGAGTGACCTTGTTATTTGGTTTCATCTTGTTGCCTCCTATGAAAGGAGTGGACTATGTGTTGTTGCCTCCAAGATGTTTGGAGTGAGTTTTTATTATTTGTATCCTCCTTGTGTTGGAGTGGATTATGATGCCTAGTTGGTATGCACTTGTGGTTCCCTTGGTGGATTGTTTGGGTGTGTGTTGTCGAATAGAAGAGTGGCTTCTGTTAGGCGCCAGAGCCCAAAGAGGTAAACTGGATAACTTTCAGGAGTGATTTAAACAAGTGATAATTAAAATAATGTACTTAGAAGATTAGGACTAACTTATCACATTAATCAAGATAATTTAATCCTCACTCATAGACACAAGGGCTTTTTTAGACTTGGGATGAGTGAGAAGGCCTGGAATGGCAAGATCAACTATCTAGTTCTTGCGAGAGGTAGTTGGTTCTGCATGAGTGAATATGAGTGTCGGGATTCGGTTGAGGCCACCAGGATTACTTGTGCCGGAGCCTATGAAGAATGCCCAGAGGAGATCTCATGACAAACCTTGCGATGACACTCTATCTATGACAACTGTTAATTATTTTATGTGTATGGTTATTTGAACATACTTGATCTATTTTGTCTGGAAGCAATGTGACCTATGTCAGTGATGTTGGAGTTGTACTTGTATTGTATTTGTATTATACTTGATTTGTACTTATGTTGTACTTGATTCGTACTTGTATGGTGAATGAGTTGTGCTTGTTAATTCATTTGGTTGGTTATAACTGTATGAGTCAGTATGAGTCTGCCTTTGGTTAGAGGTAGTAGATCTTTGTCCATGTTACTTTGTTACTATCTCCTAGCATGGGGGGTGGGCCTTCGGGTACCACATTGGTTGGGTGGAACATGCACCAAAACCGTTGGGTCCCCATCGATCTTCAATACTTGGTGGCGAGACATCCAGATGGACAGCTCGTAGTTCTTGTTGTATTATCTTGCATTGTAATATTTCAGTTGTATATGATACTTTATCCCTCTTTTGTAAGAGGTGGAGTTATGTAATTGTAATCTTATGTACTATTGCCTCATTCTGGGAATGAGTGATGTATCTATTGGATTAAGATAATGTTTATGAGATTGTATCATGGTTGATTATCTTATTATGTTATGTGGTATTCTTATGATGTATGATGTTTATATCATAAAGTTCATAAGGCTATGGTTATATGTAATATGTATATGTGGGTTTAAGTAATCCTAACCTTGTAGCCTTAGAGGTTGTTGTTAATTAGTAAGTGAATATGTATGGTAAATGCACTTTATAAAAAAAAAATTAGTTCATTTAAAACGTTAATTACAACTTCCTTTAGGGTTACTTGGCGGGGCATTACATTCTTTGATGTTGCTTATCAATTATTAGTCTCACAATTAGAACGTAAGTGATAAAGTCATAAAATGAAAATTAAATAACCAAAATTAAAAAAAAAACATAACATATTTACCACTATTAATTATTATATCATTGCTCTAGGAGGTTTGGGAAGAGAATCATCCTATCAAGAAATCACCAAAGAGGTTGAGTCTCTAGGAGTATTGGGATCTTCCTAGCCATCATGACTATTATGGATTTGAAGACAATTTAGTCTATGTTAGAGTCTTTTAGAACATTAATTCTTGTTGTTTTAAATTTGGATTCATTCCAAAATTTATAATCTAAGATTTATCATACTCAAGGAAACTAATGACTCAAATTTAACACTAATTTTACATTTTTAGTTTACTAAGGTTGATGTCCATATTTGATAAATCTAAAAAAATTATAGAGTTATTTTTTCACTATCTTGTGTCTACAATCTTAAATATTTCAAATCTAGTTTCTAATGAGTTTATTATGTACGTAGAATCATTGATATATAGATTTACTTAGGGAATCATATTCATTGATGAATATTTTGAAGTTAGATTCTTCTTGAGCTATCTATAGACCTAAAATTTGATTTGACTCAACTAACTAGAATGTCTTGTATCTGTTAAGCATCATGTTTTCACATCAAAAGTTTCTTATATTTTCCATAGACTCAAAATTTCACATTAACTTGAGCCTATGATAATATACACCCAATAATGTATGGATTCAAGTCCACAGTAATCTTACAATTTTTTGACTTGAGAGTTGATAAAAATTATTCTATTCTATTATGTTTCTTTTCTACCATCTTCTAAAATTTGTTGCTACATTTTATCATGAAACCATAATTAGATTTGTGTAATTTACAAGACTTAGGTTAAAGGGATTTTTAGATATTTCTTGGGAATTAACTTTAATTTTGGATGCCATTTTCACTAAAGAAGCAACTTTTGGCTATAATTCTAACAGTTTTGTTTGTATTTAGGTTGTGGTTCTAGCATATTATTGATTCACCATCCAATAAAATGTATTGAAAAGAATTCGCATGTAGATCCAAGATGCAAGTTAGACCCTCTTATTCACCTAGATAATACCAATTTTAGAATGCATGACTAACTCGATTCAAATTAAACAATAGGCCAACCCAACCTTAGTTCATCCTAAGTGTAGTCCATCCAATCTATTTTCAACCAACCCTAGGTTTACTCCGCCCTATATAGTTTAGCTCAAGTCAACTTAAATCCATAGCTAAATCAAACTTTAGCTCAACCTAGTTATAGTCCACCCAATCCATAGTCAACCAACTCTTGGTTTACTCCACCCTACGTTTAACTCAATTCAAATTAAACCATAAGTCAACCTAATCTTAGTTTAATTTAACCATAGACCATTCAACCCATATTCAACAAACTTGAGTTTAATTCAACCATAATTTGGCTCAAACCTAGAATCATTAAACCAAATTTTAATTGAAGCTTAGTTTAACTCATCCAAATTTTAACTCAACCTTTATTTAAACTATATTCCATTCAACTCATTGTTAACCAGCCCAAATTTTTCTCACCACATATTTAACTCAAACATTGGTTAGCTCAACACTAGGTTCACTCAACCTTAGTATAAACCATATTCAACCAACCATAGTTCCCTTAATCCAAGTTTAACTCAACCAAGTATGTTAGCTTAACCCTAGTTACACTTATCCTAAGTCTAGCTTTATCATAGTCCAAAATATCATCTAACTTCTATGCTCATATTATATTCATATTACATCTAGGTAACATCCAACCTTATTCATAGCACCATTTCATACTCATGATATAGCCAACCTATATCTGTAACAAAGGGAAATTTCTATGGTTAGCAATGTAATATGCAGAACATAAAAACCCAAAGTATGGTAATGGAGTGCATTGGAATAGATGAACAACCTCAAAGGTTGTCTTCATCCTCCATGACTAACCTCCATTACACCTTCTAAATTTGCTGAAATAAATAACTTGCCCTCAGATTTACAAAGAGCAAGTCAATAGAAATGACAAGCCCTAAGCAAACATTGAAGGATTTGATAAACTATATGCTATACTATGCCCTAATGCAATTAGTAAGCATCTAACATTTCTAAATATCAAATGAAATCTAAACTATGCTATGCTAAATGAGAATAATAATGCTATGAAATGCAAACAATTCTAAAAATGCAAAGGACCAGAGATGTAAGAGATGAAATATGTGAAAATGACAAGAGATAATAATGGATAGCCAGTGATAGATATGAGACAAAATTGACATTTTATAGAAAATGCAATTTTGTATGGACGGGTGAGATTAAAGACTAATAAATGACCTAGAATCTATGGACAAGATTCAATATGACAACCCACAATTAGGGTTAGGGCAACATTAGGTCAAATTCGAAATGAATGGACAAGATTGATTTTAAGAAAAATCAAATCAAGGGTTGACAATGCATGTGACAAGGCACACAAACCGAAATTGTTGGGGAATCAAATAATAATTTAAAATTATTTAATTCAAGAGGGGTTGTTGACTTTTTAAATTAAAAACTATTTTAATTCAAAAAGGGTGGGGTCATGTGACAATAAATAATTTAAATTAAATTATTTACAAAAGAAGGGATTTTTAAAGAGGGACTTATTTTAAATAAATAAGATTTATTTAAAATGAGCACAATAAAAGAGGAGAAATTAAATAATAAAATTATTTAATTTAGGTGGTGGGACTTATTTTAAATAAATAAGATTTTATTTAAAATGAGGAGAATGTGAAGATGGCCATAATTAAATAAATAAAAGAATTTATTTAATTACAAGAGGACTTTAAATTAGAGACATATTAAATAAATAAAGTTATTTATTTAATAATCAAGAAGACATAATGGACAAGGATAATTAAATAAATTAGGAAATTTATTTAATTATAGAAAGACATTAGACAATTAGTGACGTAATTAAATAAATAAATAAAATTTATTTATTTAATAATCATGAAGAATAAAAAAGATATGAATTAATTAAATAATCATGAATTATTTAATTAATAGTCGAATGTGGACCAAGGACATAATTAAAATGTCTTAATTATGCTAGGAAGAAAGAGATTAGAAATAGAGCTTGCAAGCCTAGCTCATTTTTATGTGTCTACAATATCCAAGTCATAAGTCTAACCCTTAACCATAACAACCCATCCTAGTACAAGGTAGCATGGAGAGGATGATGGGGTGCTTGGATTATGAGAAGACAAGGTAGCATGGATAGGAGAATGGGGTGCATGGATTGTGAGAAGACAAGGTAGCATGGAGAGGATAATTCCAATGCTTAGATGTAGAAGAAAGAAATTGATGAAAGATGAATATTCGAAAAAAGTTGTAGAAAAGGGTCAAAGCACCTAGTGTTCAAAAATGTTTTTTCTAGGATTTTGTCTTGATTTTTAGTATGGCATTATGGGTAGATAAAATTTGATCCACCTGCATTATTTTAGATGAATGCAGGAACTTCTAATGTACAATTTTTTAGAGAAGTTGGTTCTAGTTTTTTGCATATTCAAAATAAATTTTGAAAAGTGGTCCATCAACAATTTTTTGTGCACTTTTGTGTATGTTCAATGATCTGCATTTCAAAAAAAGAAAAAAATTTGTTTGACTATGAGTATTCTTTTTTAGTTTAATAGATAAGAGGTTTTTGTGGTGGTTGCAAAGATCAACACTCTGATTCAGATTCTTGGTTTTGAACCTATATATCAATCAATCAAATCACATCCCTTATCCATAATTTTATGTGTATCATATCATATTATAAATTTGTGGAATAATAATATAATGTGAAAGGTAGACCTATGCTATTATTGAAAGATGACTTAGCATTAAACATAAGGCATGAAGATGCATGGGCCACATAAATAGTAGGTGTGAAGGGTGGAAAATAATATAAAGAGAGATTAAGAGAAGGTTAAACTATCCATATTAGTACCCTCAAGCACATTAGAAAAATATAAATTACAAATAAACTAATGTATCCAATACCTAAACCAAATATAGAATAAACACATTGAATCAAACATTATAGTGTTTTACCACTAAAATGAAGTCTAAACTCACTAATTAATAAGATATCTTCATCTGAATATTCATAATTAGCAAGTTATATTAATTGAGCATATCAATATGTATCACTAGACCCACAAAATTAATGATGTGATAAACCCTTAATAAAGGAAATAATATATCATGTAATGACCATGAAGGTAATGAATTATCAATAACATCTGCATGAGAGACAAATTATCTAATACCATAATGCAATCAATCAACTTATAATGTATCACTAGGTGTAATGATAGTATGAGTATCATGAATTATAAAAGAATGGTCAATATAAAAAATATCATCATGAATCATGTATACAAAGGAGGCAAAGTATTGTAAAATAGAAGGAAACATAGTGGCAAAGTATATCAAAGATGATAATGTAGATCTCCAAAAGAACAACTCATGCATAGATTATGGAACATCACCAATATGAAAGAAAGATAGAATATATTCGAGGATCTATGGATACAAATCAATAAAATATGAGAAATATTTTAATCCATGGATAACTATCTATTTTATGTATGAAAAAAAATTCACTCACATAAATAATCTAGGCTAGTTAAATAAATTCAATCAATGGCCAACCGATTAACCTAAATTTAAGAGCTAGGATTGATAATCAAAATAAATGCTATATTAAATATTTAAATAAATAAAATGTGTGGATACCTAGGTTTTATTTTGATGTAGAAATCTCTCCTAGGTGTTAAGAAGCCATTCGTGAAGGTTTTTAAATTTTACAATTTATTGTTGAATTTAGTTACAACTAGTTGGATTCACTATGTGTGTTAAAGTTATCTATATGTGTGTGATATTGAACCTATAGATCATATATCTAATCCAAGATAATTCTACATATTTGAACATGCTCACCTTCATTTCTAGTATCTAAGTTGTGTAAGGAAAGGTGGTGTTCACAAATATTTTTGGACAATTTATCAAATTGCAAGGGTCAAGTTTTCCTTGGTTATACCCCTACTAGACCAACTATACAGCATTGAGAAAATGATCAAAGACATCAATAAAACATGCAAAAAAACCTAAGTTGATGTATTCTAATAATATCTTGATAAATATTGCTAGAATTATTTTTCAATGACTTTAACATGCTCCTTGAAATTCTTAAATCATCACCATGTATGATTTTTTTTTTAAATGGATCATTAAATACCACAACCAAGTACATAAATTTTAACATGATGCACATAAAGTTATCTCACAATGGTTATTGAAGTGATATGATTTTCCTTCGAGTCATTTAAAATTTAAATTTTAGAATTTTAAAGTTCAAATTTATGAATATATAAGTGATTTGGATCAAATTTATATTTATAAATATTGTAGACACTTAAAATTGACACAATATCAATTACCTAATAAACTAACCATTTCTTCTATAATTGAGTGAGTGAGTATCTATTTATCCAATTTTTGAATCTCATTGTTAATTAAATAATATTCTATTATTTAATTAATAAAACCACTACTCATCCATTGTTCATCACTATTCATCTCGTTCCTAGCCTAAAATTATTAATTAGTTTTCTTCTATAGTCCACCTTAGATAAATAAATCTAAATATTTATTTATCTAAGTCCCCCATCTTCATCTAAAAATTAAATAAATGTCATTTATTTAATTGTCTATTTTATTCATTTTCATTAAGTGGATTAAAATCCATTATTCTTTTAATCTTTCTCTTGGACATTCTAAATCTTAATTAAGTCTCTTAAAACCATGCATAATCCTCAAATATGTATAAAGGTATAACCTTTCTACACAAGGCACGAGCCTTTATACATGTGGCATGACCTTGGTACCATGTCACATGGATCAAGGGACTTTCTCATCCATTAAGGGTACTCCAAAGTATCAATTTTCATCTCATCCCTCCACTTTCTACTAGGGAAATCTCCCCCATTTATTTCTCTTCAATTTATCTACCCTCTCCATCCACCAATCATGTGAGGACACTTGTCTTCTTTTTATCTCTCCAAGCGTCTCAACCAACTTTGAGCACTTAATTTTTACTTGTATTCTTAGCCACCTAGTCTCATAGCTAAATATATTCAAGTAGGAAGACATCATAAGTCATTTCAACACTTGATTATGGTGTTGGTGAGTGCACTCACATACCACCAAATCCAAAATCTTTGAGCATAATTACCATGTGTTGATGGAATAAGGGTTGGTGTTAGTGTAAACTTTATTTTTTTTTCATCAACATTTACCAACCTTTATCTTAATTTGAGTGTTGCATTTGATTGTAAGTAAAATAAATTATATTTTTTAACTTATTCTCTTATGCTCCAACTTTCATGTACACAAATATAATCCAAAACACTATTTTTTTTTGTATCGAGAGAAAATGCAAAGTACAAAGGTAAAGAGTAGTATTAAACTACATAAAAGAATAGTAAATCACAATGGCTAGGAAAATAGCCACCAAATGTAGCAGTAACAAAATGGAAAAAATTGTAGTCTCATAATTACAAAAACAACAATAACATAGCAGCAAACAGCTGCAACAATATTACAGTGACCAACAACAAAATCCAAATTGAACCGATCAGCAACATTTACAATGAGTTGGAGCAGCAAGATCACAATTGGGACCTTAGAGCTTGTGTGGTATGAGGGCATTTTTTGTTTAACAACTAGTTCTCTTGAAGCTTAAGTTTTTGAATGTGGACCTTCAGCTTGAGATTCCTTTCAGACTCCACTTGTAGTTGTGAGAACAAACAAGCAAGACATTAAAACGTATCAGAGTAAAGCTTTAAAGCTACAATAATTTGGTGATCACTATGAATGTTAAAGATTTATTTATATTTGATTTTCCATAAATGCAACAAGATGATTTATCTAACACTAGCAACAATAACATTATCATGAAGCCATGTCCCAAGAAGAGCCTCTTTCCATCTTAATTTAAGATAAAAAAAATAGTAGGCAAATCATTAAATATCAAATTTCATTGCTTTTTAACAAACTGGAAGGCCCAGAAAGTGTGCCATATATCTTCATTTTTTGAAAAAAAATGAACATTTATTTGGTTGTATCTTGATATATTTTAACCTACCCCCAATGGGGAACTTATCGTGGAGTGATTTCCAAGTGAGTAATTGAGCATCAGAAGGAGATTTTGATTTCCAGATTTGGCTCAAAAGTTTAGCCCAAATTTTTTCACTAAATTTGCAATGCCACTTAAGATTTAAGAGAGGATTCAAAGACAAAACAGGAAGAAAATGCAAATAGAACTTTTTAAAAGGAAATCGTAGAAAAGGATAATCTACCAACCAAAGCCAATCTTTGAAAAAATTGCAATGTATAGGAGTACATAGTTTCATAGACAATTCCTCTGGAACCAAGGAACACACAAAAATCAAGAAAGGTCTAAATTTATTGCTTAGATTAAATTGTTCTTTGATGATATTCCATGGTATCCAACTCAAAGTGGAAAAATCCCAAAAGATCACCAAAATTACAAACTCCTTTTCTAAATGAAGAATATGATTGTTTTGGAAAGATTAAGGCCAAGGGCTACTCATGATAACAGATGATTTTGTTCCACCAAATGGAAGAAATGGAGAAGTTGAAACCATGTTGCAGAGAGGCATATATCCATTGTAAAAGGTGACAAACACATTGTCAAGTCTTCCAAATTTATTGAAGGGATGGAGAATCATTAATTGAAAAGAAGGGGCATGAAGGTTTTTGTCAAGCAATCTCACTAATTGCCATTTACCTTTAACTGATGCTGAAATAATTGTGTCTCTTATAAGAATCTTCCAAAGTTCCTCACCTTTGACGACTCTTATAATCCATTTAGCAGCCAGACAGATACCTTGATTTTTTGGATCAATCAGCCCCAGACCCCCTTTACATTTAGGATGAATGCAGTGGCTCCATGATGTGGATATAAATCCCATGTTTCCATCCCATTTAGTCCATAAAAACTTTTAAATAAGCTTGATTAGGTCTTCATATCCTTTGTTGGAAGGCATCCAACAAGACGAATAATAAACATGTGTGGGAAGAAAAATTTTATTGGCAACTTGGATTTCACCAGCCAAGGAGAGAAACTTATTTCCCTAATTGAAAAGTTTGCTTTTGAGTTTTTTAAGATACCAGCTCCACATATCATAAGGGAAACCCTAAAACCAAAAGGAATCCCAAGATACCTGATGATTTCTCCATACTTAATGTGATTCCATACTTGAGGAATATAAGGAGGAGAAGGTCTTGTTTGAACCATCAAGAATTCAATTTTATCATGAGCAAGTTTAGACTTTGAAACATTGTAGTAAAGTTCAAGAATTTCCATTACATTAGAAATATTTTTTTTAGAATTTTGCAAGAATATTAAACTATCATCAGCATAATTCCAATTAATAACCTCAACATATTTTTGAATAGAGATTCCAACAATGAGCTTCATTTTATTAGCAATTTGAAGCATATAGACAAACACATTAGTTGTGAGGACATAAAGATATGGAGCAAGTGGACATCCTTGTCGAATAGATTTTTGAAGGGGAAATGAGTCAATCATCATATTATTAATAATAATTTGAGCATTAGCATATTGAAACAAAATTTGAACATCTGCTCAAAATTTGGGCCCAAACCCCAACCATTGCAGCATGCTAAAGATAAAGTGCCACCAAATTCTATCATAAACCTTGCCAAAGTCAAGTTTAATTAAAATCACATTTTGACCTGTCTGTTGGACCCAGTTACATGTTTGCCAAGCCAAAATAAGATTGTCAAGGATAAACTTTCTAGCAATAAAACTTGTTTGTTCAGCTCTAACAATTTCTTGCACCATAGGTTTAATCCTATTTGACAAGGCCTTTGCAATAATTTTGTAAGATGTATTAAGAAAAGTGATAGGATGCCAACCGGAAATAGTATCCTACTTCTTTCCTTTGGGAAGAAGTTTGATTATTCCTCCATTTATATTTAGGCCTAAAGATCCTTTCATAAAGGCTTCCAAATATAGATAGTAGAAATCATCCTTAATAATATGCCACATGGCCTAATAGAATTCCATAGGAAGCCCGTCACCATTCAGACTTTTGTAAGGGGCCATGGAGAAAAGAGAATTTTCTAATTCTTCAAGGAAAGTACTTTATCGAGGTAATGTTTGTACTCAAAATCAATTCAAGTAGGAATATTATCCTTGACAATATCCTCAAGTGCTTATTGAATGTCTTTCCATTGATCATCTTTAAAGAGATTTTCCATAGAATTGTTTAAACAGATTGTCTATTTTAGAAGGGTTGGAGTGTAGAACATCATAATCATCCCTTATAGCACTGATTTTTTTTATTTTTTGTGTTTATAGCTGAGATAATTAAAATCATATTTAGTGCCCTTGTTTCCTTCTTTTATCCAATTTAGCCTAGATCTAATTTTAGCCCCTTTCCCTTTATAATTATCAATTTTACACAATTGGGCTTCAGTAGCAACAATAGAGGATTGCAGTTTTATATTGCTAGGATCAACATTAAGAATTTTCCTATCATGAACAAGTTTACCTTGGAGAGATTTCTCCTTATGTTTACGTTGTCGTTCCATTTGTTTACCAAAGGAACAAAGGAAAGTAATGCATTGAGTACTCGCAGTACACCACCAATCAATCCAAGAACCTCCTTCATCCAGTCTAGGAAGATCCTTCCAAATCCCCTCAAGGGAAGCCAAACACAAAGGATTCTTCAAATGGGAAATACTATTTTTGAAAGGGAGAGAATTGTCAAAATTTTGTATTTGAGATAAACATATGTTGCAGATGATGGGGAAATGATCCAAAAGAGTAGTAGAGTAGTCTACATAGACACATTGACCCAAGGAGTCACAAATTGGATGCAAAGAAGGAGCAACATAAAATTTGTCTAGCCTACTCAATTTTATGTCACCTCCCATTCTGTAGTTGGACCAAGTAAACCAATTTGTGGAGTGGCTATCGAATTTATCATGAATTGGATCCAACACACCCAAGGAATTTTGATTAAAACAACCAACTATCAAATTCATCCTTGTTGAGATTATTTTTTTAGACCAATTACGATCTTGGCAGTGTTCAACCATGTTGAAGTCACCACCAAGAATCCAATCCATATTGGGTAATTTGTTGACCATCCAATCCCAAAGTTGAACATGTTCTTTAGTAACATTGGAGGCATAAATAGAACAAAAGTGTATAAGTTTTCCATTGATAACAGTGAGGATCCAAACACAACAATGTGAGGATTCCTCACCCTTATCAATGACCAAATTAGAGATCCAAGGTGAAAATCCAATAACATATCCACCTTTGTCATCCAGATGAGTAGTGTGCAAGAAAGTAGCATCCCTCCAAATATTTCTTAAGGAAGCCTCAAGTCTTATGTGACCGAGATTAACTTCTTGGATGAATAGCACATTAGGTTTCCACTTCATCACAACCTCTTCAATTTTATATTTATGATGAGGGGTTGAAATCCCTCTAACATTCCACGACAAAAGTCTAAACTTCATGAGGAAGAGAAGTAGAGTCATCCTCTTACGTTAGAACACTAAAGTTATTATCAAGGGTAAGGTCATGCTCTACATTCTCATGAATTTTGGTAGTGGAAGAAGGTGGTCTAGATCTATGATGGGAGTGAGAAGAAGGGGTAGAAGAGTCACAAGATTGTGGTTAAGGAGACGAATGATGGGGACGGGGGCTAGAATCATAAGCAGCCAGCTTAGGAGAGGAAGGAAGCTCATGAGATGAAGGGCGAGTGATGTGATGAGAAGAAGGGGTGAGTGGGTTTTTCATTTTCCTAACCACTCTCCACCCATCAGACATAACCATGTCTTTAAAATAAGAAGGTTCAATAGATGCATCAACAAGGTTGGATGGAGAGGCAAAGGAAATAGGTGACTTGTTAGCAAGTGAAGGCCGAAGGGATTGAAAGGGGCTATGGTCATTAGGCTGAGAAGAAAAGGATGGTTGAACTTTTTTTCTTTTTTTGATGGGGCACTCACGAATCAAATGACCTTTTTTATAGTAAAAACATGTGGGTATGTGCAAGATCATGATAGGCCAAAAAGTGGCAGTATGTAAGTGATATGATGGTCCATGTGGTTGATGAATTTTTTTTACCCAAAATTGATGAAACGAAAAAAAATTTTAAAGGAGATTCTCAGCTTTCCACCAATCTAAATTATGCTTTATTTTGAATTTAATAAATAATTATTGTTCATTTTCTATTTGAATTATGACTAAAGTCTTGATTGATAGGCTGATTGAAAAACATCTATAGCTTTCAAATGGTATCACATTTTTTGAATTTGAAACATGCATCAAATTCTATTCTTCGCATACTATAGGGTTAAAAAAATAAAATCATAAAGTTTTAACCAAGTTAGGGTGGTCAGACATACAAGTTTTTATATTTTTTAAAATTTGTAATAAAAAATTCATAATTAATTATTTACTTGGAAAACAATTATAGAAAAATATGCATCACATTGGGACATGAGTCCTCTACTCATACCTAAAATATTATAAAAATATATATCCGTTTTATTGTGGTTAGGGTGGTCAGATAGACACCTACTTATTTTTTCCCTGAAATTTAAGTACTATTGTATTGAAATTTCAAATTTTCAACAAATAGATTTTTTATTTTTTTTAAGCCTAGTAGTTTAGAAACTACATTCAATTTTCTACAAATTCTATTCTTACATATTTTTGAAATAATATAGATAACTTATTCAAATTTTTACGTCAAATTGCCTAACTCTAATTTTCTAAATTTTCATCTCCACTTAAGTGCCTGTTTTTTCCATGATGGTCCTGCACATACCCATGTGTTTGGCTTATTAAAATAAACTATAGGTTGGTCTAGTTTGAATCCTAATCCAATCAATTTAATGTTCGCAGGCAAGGTTTTGTTCAAATCAACTTCTACACAAGCTCTTGGGTGAACCCTTAAACTTGAACACTTGTTTGAATTAAGCTTGCACCAAATCACTCTACCTAGCTGGGCCACAATGTCCTTTAAAAATGGTTTGAAGGCCAAATTAAGGAATGGGAGTTCAATCCACATGGGATAATGCAACCTAGAAGGTCCTTCAGGATGAAAATTAAAATTTCATGCTTGTAAGTAGCATATTTGGCCACAAATGACCCAAGTGTCATACTGCAACACAACAAGTGAGCATGGTCTACAAATTTAAACATACATGAGACTAACCTTTACCAAGGCCTCTTAAGGCTTCTATCTCCTAGTCCCGACATTCCCAATTCAAACGAGCCCACTTATAAAATTTTGTTTCAGTAGGAAGGCCTTTTATGAAAAATAAAATTACAATTCTGGATTGACATTCAACAATAACATCCATAGCATCATCAAGAAGCTGAACTTTTAAATTTTTACCTGATTTCATGGAGGATTGATCTTCTAGTATTGCTCCATCTGGTTCTTTGAGCACCATGACACCGTTTGTATCATTCCCAGCCTTAGCCATGGCAGCTTCTGCAACATTTACAAATAGGGCAGGTTCGTGTTCCTCCAAATCACACTCATTCCTTGTCTTTTCTACAAATCTGGAACTAGGGTATCACCAGCTTGACGAGCCATAGATTTTATGCACATTGTGGTCGTTTCTAGAACATAAATGACCATGTAGAGGTTGCAAGGAAAACACGGGATGCTAGGGTTTTTTCTCAGTCAAGCATTGTAGTTAGCAGTGACTAAACCCCCAAAACACTATTTGTGAACTTTGTTTGTTTTCATCAACATTTGTCAACTTTTATACTTACTTTGAGTGTTGCATTTGATTTTAAGTAAAATAAATTATATTGTTTAACTTATCTCTTATGTTCCAATTTTCATATACACAAATATAATCCAAAACATTTTAAATTAATAATAAAAAATAAAAATATATAATATCATGAATCAAATTCGCACAAAAATATTTCCCTTATAAAATTATTATTATTATATTTAAAATACTAATTATTAAAAAAAATTGCAATCTTCACCATTACATCATTATCACCCTAACCCATCCATTTGATAAAAGAAATTATGTAAACTACCCAACCACTTGGGAGAAAAGCAAAAAATAAAATTAAAATTAAAAAATTAAAAAATTAAAAAATGGGCTCTATTTCAATATAGTTTTAGGGTATGGAAAAAAAACACCCACTATTGCCAAGTCACGACAAATAGACATTTAATGGAATGTTTATGATTCTACGTTGAGATAGGAAAATTTTCAAAATTGGTAAGAAACATAATGATGAAGACATAGACATGTGGAGTAGGATAAAAAGTATAACCTACGCAAGACAAAGTGATAAAACCACAATAATTACATTAGGAAAATGGTCATAACAAAACAGAAGTTTCTAGACCTTCACTTTCTCTTTCTTTCTTCTATTACATTTTGTGATTTCTTTTACTATAATTGCTTTCACTATTTGAACCAATTCTCAAGTTATATTATTGATTATTATAAAAGAAATATTTTTTTTTTTTTTTTAAAAGAAGGGAATGTACAAATATACTTTTAATTATGTGGAGATATAAATTGTAATCATAGTAAAGATTGGAGTACAATATATTCATATAAATTTAATAAAATAAAATAAAAATAATTATAGTAAACAAATTAATTTTAATAAATAGTTATAATGTTTAAGAATGTTCACACAAGAATAATAATATTGAAAAACATATTATGATATAAAAAATATAATGATAGAATAAATTGTATTTTAATCAAAGAATAAAATAATATAAAAATTTGTCATAGACATGTGTTTATATAAAGCAAGGCAATGCATTAAAGATGGTAATTGATTAAGACAAAACACCCATAATAGATGGAGCTAACTAAATATAGTCATGCTTAATAGGTAGTGATAACTAGTGATAGAAGGGATGCAACTCAACTAGGATTAGATAAGTGATAAGTAAGGGTACAAGACATGTGCATATAATCGATTTACACACTAACTAGATAAGTGACAACAAAATGCATAAAACATAGACACACAATTCACTGACACAACTTAGTGAGCTTATCTTAAGTAGGTGCATATAAACCAATATAATAATAAGTTATTTGCAAAAATAAATAATTCTCTAACACCCCTCCTCCCATAAGAAAAACTTAGGTATGGTAGGAAAATAAGGGTCCTGGAAAAGTATAGTCATATTAGGTACCCTTGTACAAATATAGAAAAGGAGAAAACCCATAAGAAAAACTCCCTTTAAAATAAGTGAGAAGGTCTAGGTGACCCCCCTAAAGGAATTATCATGGATTTCACCCCTAAAAGTGTTCATAAGTGATGATACTTGCTCTTAATGAAGGTGAGGAAGTAGAATGTCTTACTAAAGTACGAGGATCGAATCAATCCTACAAAGTCACTTTAAATGAACTCAAGGATTTGTAAAGCCCTTCAAGCATTCCCTTTGTTGAATTTATCCTTAAGATGCTTACCCAAGGCCCAAACTTGACATACAACATTTGAAAAATAAAATTGTGGAATTCTTATGGCCATATCTTATGTGCTAAGTTGATAAAGATAGTGGTAGTTAATATGGTCAAATTTCTCATACCATAGTTTGTTCAGAGAGTCTGAATGGGTGAGAATAGTAGTAGTAGTGGAAGAAAAATGGGACAAAGCATAAATCCAAGAATGACGATTAAAATTTTCCTATAATTGGATCATTATTTTCATGGTTCCTAATAACAACAAAATCTAGTGTGATTCAACTTTTCTACCATTCCTAACATGAATGATCTGATAGATTATGAAAAGGTTGGTGGACAAGCTAGGAACATATAGAACATCCTCAAAGTTACCATTTCCATAGTAATTATCTTTTCCCAATGACATCTACAAGAGAATCATCATTGATGAGAATATGAGGAACAATGCAAGGTTTCAATGGAGAAAAATGTTTTGTATCAAAACCCATGTGATTTGAAGTATTAGGGTCAAGAATCCACTACTTAGAATATTCTACCAATGCAACAAGTTTTTTTTATTAGAGGTAAAGCAGGTTTTGAAGGGGCCCCGAAACCCTTTACAAAAAGGAAAGTTGTTTCAAAATATAACCACACGGATCAACAAACAACCAACACACAACAAAACATCAACAAAACAGCTATCAAAAAGGATGAGCAAGGATAAAACTATAGATTCTTTAGAATATTAGCAACCTCCAGGTCACTTCCAATGCAACAAGTGCTGTGGCCTCCCTTACCTAATTTGGAAGGATTATAAGATTGATGTTCATTAGAGGAAAGTAAACTAATTCTATTATTTTTAAGTAGATATTTAAACCCATTAATTTTCTTCATATGACACTAATTTTTTGTATGGCTAATATTTTTATAATAAACACATGTTGAATTTTTATTCTTCTAAAAATATTCTTTCTTCAAAGAGGATTGGATTCTATTTGTGGAGCAAGTAAGGACTATCCTTTCTCTCTTTGCAGTGTTTTCTTTGAACTATTATGTTTCTTTGAAAGATGGATTAATGCGTTTTCTTCCTATGATTGACTAGCCACCAAAGATGGCTTGATGAGACCATAGGCAATATCTTTTCCTACTAATTATTCAATATTTTAGAAAAAGACTCAAATGAGGCCATATTGTATGATTTTCGTATAGTCAACATGTAATTGTGAAAGATAAAAACAAAGATAACATATTCTCAACCAATTTTGTCTAATGCACTAAATATCAATAGCATGTCATATTTCTCAATACCACAATATTTGAGTTATTCTCTAAGGCCATGACCTTTATTACATAGTCTTGAATATTCTCAAAACTCTTGGGACATAGAATTATAATATCATTAGCAATTTGATAGCCTTAATCCTTGTCAATTTTACCATAAAATGATTTTAGTGTGTCTCATGCCTCTATATGTTTTGTACATGAATCAAATATGAAACAAAAGGTCAAGGGAAATAATAGTAAGAAAACATCCAAGAACTTTAATGGTTTCAAGTAGCCAATTAACTTACCCTTTTCATGTGTAGGTCATTTAACTTGTTCTAATATGTAAGAATTATATCCTTATTTTATTAAAACATTAGATGTGTGTGTTTCCATGTTTCATAATTATATGGAGTTAGCAATGAAAACATAAGATTACCCAAATGGAGGAAAGGTAGAGCACATGTAGGAACTCAAAATAGAGAAGATGATTATATAGATAATATTACATCCCCCTAAACTACTAAAAATTTGATCTCCTCAACAAAATATAAGTGGCACTTTATAAATAAGTGTGTTTATAGTATTGTTTTATATTTTCTAAAGCTTTTACATTGTCTAATTATGCCCAAAAGGCTAAAAGTATAGTAAAATTATAGCAAAACAATAATTATTCTATACCACTATGTAGAGTTAATAAAATATTCACTTTTTGAAGAATTGAACTCAAATATAAGTCCCTTTATGAAATTTATAGGGCTTACAAGTTCCAAAAATATGAATACATAGATTTAAAAAAATAATAACAAAATTTTAGAAGAGTAAGGACACTTGCTTGAAAAAATAGATTTCAACACAATGAAGTGCATGAAACTTTGATCTATTTCAAAAAATAAAATGGTATGGCTCTCTAAAGTTAAATTTAAAAATTTAAAAATCAAAAAATGAGGTGGAAATTTTTTAAATTTATTTATTTATGTCATCATGGTATCACTACCAACTTTGGAGGTCAAAAAAATGTAAAATTCTACCAACTCAATCTAGAATTTTGCTAGCTTTAGAAGATCAAAACTAAATATATAAGTGTCATTGAATTTGGAAAAACCACAAGAAAAGTTGTTGCATTAGTATAGGCCACCTAGATGATGTCATGTTGATGCAAATAGGGAACAAAGTTACAAGTACCTATTAAAGCAAGCACTATATATGCATGTGCAATCACTTTAAAAAATGTTTTCTCATTTTTTAATCTTTTATCTTTTCAACACATCATATAAGGTTTTTTTAAAGAAAATCTCAAAAAATTAAAATTACTTATTAGAAAAACATCAATAATTTTAATTTTTGAAAAATGTTTAAATGTTTAGCACTATTCATGAAGGCCATATAAAATTTAAACAAAATAAATTTACCTCACAAATTTTATATAGAAATGGGTGTTCTCAGACTTTTTTGATACAATGGAAAGATCATATTTTACCGTAAATACCCTACAAACTTAGGCACTTTCTAGATTTGGCATGCATCTCGTTGGTAAAACCTTTTATATATCTAGCCTCTAAAGTCTAATTGAGATGCAAGAAAGGGAAAATATGGCATTATGCAGTGCTTTAGATGCAATGATAAACTCAATTTTTATCTAGGAGGATCCAAAATGTACTTGCAAGATAGGATATAATAAGAACCCCTTGAATTTGGTATTTTATTTTACACTTTTATGATTCTCTAGATGATCTAGGGATTTGAGAAAAGAGCATACAAAATGTTTAAGAAATATGATATTTTCCTTACTAAAATTTATGAACTATCCCAAGACATTTCTATTACTCTGATATCATGTAATAATATTAATAAAAGAATAATAATGCTAAAGGAAAGAATAGTGAACAAATATGATAGAATGAACTATATTCTAATCAAGGAATAAATAAGGTACCAAAATGTATAATATATGTATCCTTATATAGAGTAAGGTAATCCATAAAGAGGTTGTAAATAACTAAGGCTCAATGCCCATAATATATGAAGCTAATTAAATCTAGTTTTGTTTAATAGGTGGAGCTAACTAGTGATAGGAGTGTAACTCAACTAGGAATAAATAACTGACAATTAGGTACACAAGGCATGAGTATGTAATTGATTGATTCACTAATTACATAAGTGACAATCAAATGTATAAGACATGAGCACATAATTGATTGGTATAAGTAATTAAGTGATTTTATCCTAAGTAGGTCCATATAAAGTAATATAGTAATAAACTAAATAAAAATATTAATATTCATACATAAATAAAATCTTACACTATTTTAAAACAATTATGTATTTAATTGCATAATAAATATATTTTTTTAACTTACAAAAATAATATATGTTGGAATAAAATAAAGTAAATATTATTTATTCAAATACTCAACTATTAAGTAAACTAACAAATATAGCTATAAAAAATTTAAGTAAATAATTGAAACTTTGGATATCATAAATATAATTTAGTTTTTAATATAAGTAAATTTTATGTATTTTATAAATAGAATAAAATAGTCATATATATTTAATATATAGTATTTTCAAAATAAAACTAAAATATTAAATATAAAAGTATAACAAAGTAAGAATAGTAAATAAAATTATTGAAATAGTCATATGATTTAGTAAATAGCTATGTACTTTAGTAAATTAAAAATGGTAATAATAATATGATAGAATAAACTATATTTTAATTGAGGAATAAAGAAAGTACTAAAATGTATAATAGGCCTCTATTTATATAGAATGAGGCAATGCATAAAAAGATTGTAAATAATTAAGGCTCAATGTCCATAATATATGGAGCTAATTAAAGCTAGTTGTGTCTAATAGGTGGTGCTAACTAGTGATAGGACTATAATTCAACTAGGACTAAATAACTAACAATTAGGTGAACAAGAAATGAGTACGTGATTAATTGATTCACTAAATATATAAGTGGCAATAAAGTGTATGACATGGGAAAATAATTGATTGAATAATTAATTAAGTGGGTTCATCCTAACTAGATGCATATAAATTAATATAGTAATCTAGGATATGTAGGGAATTCTATGACTTGAGGTAGAAAATGTATATTTTACACAACCAATTCTTAATGAGAATGTAAATGTGACCAAACAAAGAGCATGCGTTATATTTTATTTTAGCATTCTCCTTTCTATGTTGCTTCTTGAAGTAACTACCACTAGGGGTCATAGTAGTTCAGAAACACAACTAAACTAGGAAATAAGAGTATTAGAGAAGAATGTGATATATTTTTGAAGAGATAGAATATTTCCATATTTCCCAAATCCTTAGTAAAATCCATAAATGTTTGGATAAAAGAAGAAAAAATTGAGCTTAGCAAATCAAATAAGGCTAAAATTTTATATGGATGTGACTAAGAGTCTCATTCCTTCACTAAGAGAAATGACTAATAGAGAAACTATAGATTAACTAAACAAGATTGAAGGTAGAGATTTAGAATCTAAGCATCATGTAAGATCATATCTATCCATGATTATGTCATAGATTTTACAAAGATAATAGCAGAGCTATAATTTAAAGGAAATGGTGTACATAAGACTATGATAAAATTTCACTCATGATTGATATTTATATGATTTTATACTTGGAATCTTCAATGCTAAAAGATACTATTACCTTCTTAATAGGCACATAATTCCATTTTTAGAGGTCCTTAGCTCAAAGAATTTTCTAAATGGACAAAAAAATGAATTAGAGCTAGGGAAATGTTAGCTGCATAAATTTTGATATTTATGGGTAATGGAGTGTTGATGGTAAAGAGGGGAAATTGGTGCTAAGATCTCGCCAAAAATGTTAAATACCAAGGTAGATTGATAGATGTGGAACATTGATATAGAAAAATGGGTAGAAATGATAAAACATTATAGTGTAAGTGTTGATAGCATAAGATTCTTGCAATGGCCAATAATTAGCCACTAACCATGTTATAGCAAATGAAGAAGAAGCTACATTGGGAGTGCATTTTTCATGTGATGTATTTCATGTTGAATAAATCATATTATACTAGATTTATAGTTGAGTTCATAGAAAATTTCCTACATCTATGGTGCTTCAAAAGATAGGCACCTACCTCATTTTGAAGGCTAGTTTTTTATTTGTATTTTACTTGCATTGTATCTTTCTTTTTTTAAGAAAAAGTGGCAAGCCATTATATTATATATATATATAAATTTACAAACCCTGGTTCAACGAGCATACTAGTAGGAAAGAACCAGGAAGAAAACCTCTGGTTATAGCTCAAAAAGTTACAAAATAAAAAACTTACAAACTGGACTAGTTACATGATTTTTAATAACTTGGTCCTTTTACATGTATTTAAAAGAAATTATAGCATAATCAACCATAATCTGCCAGCTAGATTTTTGATTGGTGGCCAAACTGTCACCCAAAAAATTGAATTGCTTGTCCATGATCCAAAAAAACTTCAATGCATCCACTTTTTATATAAGCTGACAAAAACTGGCTTTACCATTTTATCTTGAGTTTTGCATAATTAAGCCTAGCCAAAAAAAAATTCAAAGAAATTGCATTCGAATACCTGATCATTGCAATAAATAGGCTAAAAAAAAATCACTTTTGCTTTAACTTATTCTTCCATCTGCATAATCTCCAGAGAGTTTTCACCTTGCTCTTCATTACCCACATCCATATTCTAAGAATTGAGTGCAATATTCATATTTGGAACCATTTCAGTGGCAACCCGACTGTAAAAATTGACTCCTTGAGTTAGAGCCTGTGTCATGTTTTGGATCAAATTTTGGGCGACCCCCTGTGAAACTAGTTGTGCATTGCCTGGTTGGCATTGAATAACAAAATTTGCATGATAGAAATTGTGGTGTAGCAAGAAAGAGACATAATGATATTTCTCTTTGAAACATTCAGACATTTCCCTCCTCATATGGTGATTGTATCGTGACAAATCCTTGTTAAGATGGCTTGGATCATTGAACTCTAGAGACTACTTGAGAGCATAAAATACATAAACAAAGGCTTTATTGTGAGGTAATAAGTGTGGAGTAAATATACCACCCACATAGCCCTCCCCCATACCAAAGACATATTTTTGTGCACATACAACAAGTGCATCGTTCTATAGGAATATATCTTTTACCATTTTTTCTGCAATTACAATCACATAATCTAGACATTGTAGCATGTCCATTAGATTAGAGAGAAAAATTGAAAGAATATTTGATGGATATAGCAATCTCCTTGATTTAGGATGAAGAAATTTTGTCCCAATAACACACTTTGAGACTCCTATAGTCACAAGGACACTGAAACTTGAACACTGATTGCAGATGAATCTCCTCTAACCTTCCTGAAAATGACCTCCCATATTTGCACTAGAAACCACACTCAATTTTTTTTGGGCGATAATCCATCACTATTGCAGACCTTAAACCAAAATAGAATTAAGCTTTGTAGAGGATAGATATTGAGTTATTGTTGCCAACAATCATATGCTTTGGCCAAATAAATAGAGGAGCTTTTGGAAAAAAACATAAACTCTAATGATGGCTTAGAGTTTAGATTGAACAAAGCTTAATCTCAAAATGAAATTTAACACATGTTTCATCGACCTTTCGCATCTCTGAAGTTAATGAACTTTTAATACAAAAGATGCTAAAAGTACTGAAATCTGTGAAG
Source organism: Sequoiadendron giganteum (assembly GCA_007115665.2). NCBI lineage: Eukaryota > Viridiplantae > Streptophyta > Pinopsida > Cupressales > Cupressaceae > Sequoiadendron > Sequoiadendron giganteum. Next base: position 180,729,866 of record CM021102.1, on the reverse strand, counting down.
CATGCAAAGCAATAATTTTTGTATACACCTGTAAACATGACACACATATTAGCTTTTACACAAAGGACGATATGTATAATCCAAGTGTGCCACACTTCAAAGTTGGAAACTCTATTTTATCTTGATGTGTACTAAGGAGTATGAACAAAATGAGCCACACAATGGTATGATTATAGCAGTTGCAGGCAAAAAAACATTGAGTACATCACCATAAAGAGAAACATGTCGTTATTTGATTCCAATTCATGCTAAATAGATTACCCTAAATTTAGTGTACCCACTAATTTGTGTGAACCATTAACTCAATATCTTGTGTAATTCCCTTGAAAAGACATACTTGTCACTTCATATAAACTACCACATCATACATTTTCCATACTTCTAATTTGCACATATATGTAAAATACGATGTAAAGCATACCTTCCACTTTTTTAAAGATTTGGTCAATAGTATAACTCACATGTAATTGCCAATTACACATGTATTGCTAGATCACCAATTATGATTCATTTTTCTGCATCATAGATTTGGACATAAAACAATATTCTCTTATCATTGGAAATTCCTCGTTTGTTGTTAGAGATAACACACTTGAAATTACTATTTACACATGCATATCCAAATCACCGAGTATATTTTTTTTATAGATCCAACTAGATCATAACACACCTGTAATTGTCAATTACATATGAGTTGTCAGATCATATCATTGTCACATCAGAGAGATAACACAGATCTATGTATCATTTTCTTTTTTCATAAAATAATTCAAACCGTGACTAACATCCATTATTGCATATTAGCGAAAATTTGAGATTATTTTGAAATTTCCATCAAATATCCCAACACTATATCAAAACAAAATTCATCATATTAATGGATTTCCTCTTTTGAAAGTAAGGCTTCTAAAGTAGGATGAATCTTACCCATTTCAGCCACATGAGTCACTTCATTTACTATTTGGTCACACCTAGGATTTGCTAAAAAATCTACAACCATATTACCTTCTCTATATGTATGCAAAATTTGATAATTGCCAATTCTATCTAATAAAGACCAGATCTATTTAGCAATATATTCTAACTCCCAATTCTGAATCTTATGATCTTGACATGCATTAATTAAAATAAGTGAATCTCCTTCAACTTGAATCATTGGGAGCTTGAAACTAATAACTAATTTCAAACCTTGAAAAAGAGCTTGTGCTTCAGCAACATTATTAGTCCCTTATAAAAATTTGAAATATTTAGCACATAAAACTAACCCTTTATGATCTCTTATAACCACCCTGCTCTAGATAAACCTGGGTTCCCCCTAGAGGCTCCATCTATATTCAACTTAAAGATGACAATAGGAGGAGGTAGCCAAACAATGGAAGCTTTGTTTAATTTTTGTGTAAACTGATGAAGATTGCCTTTGAAAGGCAGAGATAAGTATGACCAAGAAAATAGCATCTTTGAATCCCAATCAGAAAATACTGAACCAACATATTTAGCTTTACACACATATGTGTTTACAGTTTCAAATATTGCCCTTTCCATTAATAACAACAATTGATCAATATTTAGTTTCTCTTTTCTAAAAATGCATCTATTTCTTTACCACCAAATAGCCCATAAAACAGAAGAGGGTATAATACACCAAATACTTGCAAAAAAGGAAGATTTATACAACTGAGGCCAACTAGCAAATAATTTTTAAATAGTGTTTGGAAAAATTGTCTGCCAATTCATTTTAGCCACAACAAACAACTAACAAACATGTGCAACTAGACACAAAAGGAAAAGATGATTAATATCTTCCAATTCCTAATCACAAAGCACACACTTAAAAGGAACATCTATCCTTAGTTTTGCTAACTTATCACTTGTAAGAATTTTATTTTGAATAGCTAGCCATGAAAAGCATCCTACTTTAGGCAAAAAAATTGAGTTCTAGCAAAATTGATATGCTCTTTGGTCTATCATTTAAAAATTAGCTTGAGAAATTGATTTGTACCCCTATTTAATTGTATAGCAACCATTGTTTGCTTTAGACAAAATTAATCTATCAGGGTTGAATAAAAAATAAACTTCTCTTTCTTGAAGGATAGAAATAATCTATCCTTTATGATTCTCATCTATTGCTTCATTTGAGAAATCTTTCCACTTGACTTTACCTATCAATGAATCCACATGTTGAACATAATCCAGGGAAAACTTTAGTGGTGAATCTTCGCCAATTGGCAAATAATAGAAATCGGGAGCTCCAGAAATGACGAATAGTACAAGCTAAAACGGGGACTGAATCGCTAGGTTTTCACAAAAAAATAATTGTCTCAATTAATTCGCCATGTAAATGATGCGTCATTGGCACTGATTCGCCAGTAGTTTATATAGTAAAATTTAAAAATATTAATAATATTCGCTAGTAATATTGTGTAATTCCAGAGAATCAAGAAGGGAATCTACTATATTCACACCAAACTCCCGAAAAGACGTCCGATCAAAGCTCTGTTTGATCTCCACCATTCACTCTTTCCAATAGTTAATGGCATACGTCATCATCATTGTATCGGCGGGACATCCCTAAGTGTCCCACCAATGATGTTCACTCACGTCAATAAAGCTTCCATACTCTGCCTAGGGTCCACCAAGGCACAGATACACCACTTGTGTAATTCTTGATAATCATGAAGGGAATCTACAATATTCACGCCAAGCTCTCGAAAAGACGTCTGATCAAAGCTTTGTTTGATCTCCATTGTTCATTGTTTCCAATAGTTCATGACATATGTCATCATAATTGTATCAACGAGACATCCCTAAATGTCCCACCGATGATGTTCACTCACATCGATATTCACTCACAAAATGAGCTTGCAGATGTCCAATTTAAAAGCTAATCAATGGTAAAATTTTCAAGTTTCATTTAGTCTTACTTTTCAAGTGAGATTTTTTTAAAACACTTCATCCATGTGTGCTCCAATGAATTTTCAATAATGGACCCTGTGAGGGGGCGTTGCCCCCTCGACCCCCACAAGGGGGCTCTGCCCCCTTGACCCCGTCGGTGGCTATTGCCCCTGGTCCCCTACTTCAATATTAAAAAAAATTGTTAAAATGGGGGAACTGCGTCGACCAACTATGTAAAATTTCAAAGCAGAGATTCGCCATTATAATTAATCGTTTTAGTGATTATTCACTAGGATTCGCCACTATGATTTTATTTTTTTACCAATTATTCATTAAGATTCGCCAGGATTTTACAATTTTTTAATAATGTGCATAAGATTCGCCAAGGAAAATTACTATTTTTTTCAAATAAAAGGAAAGATTCGCTAGGATTTTACACCTTCAATGAGGGGGGGTTTCTTAAAGTTATCCCTGACATAATCTTTGACTTTTGGACCCCAACACTGAGACAATAGGGTTGCAATACTCTCAAAATATAAAAAATTAGCTAGATTTAGATATCCATTCCATGAATCTTTCCAAAATAGGGCTTCATTACCATTATTTACCTCCCAAGTTAAATGAGGTAAAATGATTTTTCTACAATAGACTAGAAAATTCCACATTGTTGATCCTGAAGGTGGATTTGCCACGATAAAAAATTTGGATGGACACTGATTATGTAGATACTTGTACTACATAAGACAACACCATTTTAGGGAAGGTTTTGCATACATTCACCAAACTATTTTAGCTCCTAGAGCCAAATTCCTTTCAATCAAATTATGGAGAACTGCTCCACCTTTAATCTTCTCTAAACACATTGTTTCCAAAGAAATCAAAGGTATTTTCATTTTGTTGTCCACATTGCTAGACCATAGAAATTTTATTATCAACTTTTGAATTTGAAATATGATGGACTTTGAAGCTTTTAGAACTACCATATAATAATTAGGAATTGATGATAACATAGATTTTACCAAAAAAATTCTCTTTGCTAGTGATAACCATCTTCATTTCCAAGATAACATTTTGGTTTGAATACTTTGAATAATTTTATGCCAATAAGAAACCTTATTTTGACCTCAAAAAATTTGTATACCAAGATATTTACATGGCACCTAAACTTGTTGAAAACCAAATAACCTCACAATTTTCTTCTCTATGGCAGACTTTGTATTGAACAAATAAATTTTTAACTTTCCTTCATTTACTTTTTGGCCTGAAGCTCTAGTCTATTTATCCAATAATGACTTTATATGCAAAGCTTCAGAGATTACAGCTTTACCAAAGAGAAAAGTATCATCAACAAAAAGAGAATGAGTCACTGATATATTAGTATTTGGATAGAGACACCCTAGATGGTACCTTGATCATGAGCTTTATGAAAAGACCTACTGAGAGCTTCTGCTAAAATGATAAATAAAAATGGGGACAATGGATCCCCTTGGCGGACCCCTTGGGTAGATCCAAAAAACCCAATTGTTGAGCCATTTAATAACACGAAGAACTTGGCACCTAATAAACATGCCATTACCCACTTACACCACTTAGGTGAAAAACCAAACTTCATTAACACCTGATACAAAAAAGACCAATCTACCCTATCATAAGATTTCTACATATCAAGTTTAATTTAATCATAGAGGACATTTCATTTACAACAATGGAATGCAAAGTTTCATGAGCAACAATTGCCCCTTCTGATGTTTCTCTACCAGGAAATAAAACCCCTATTCCTCAGATATAATTGCAAACACAAGGGGATGTAACTTGAGATAAATTGCCTTTGTAAAAAAATTATATATTTTATTGCAAAGTGAAATAGGCCAAAAATCAGAGAAAGTTTTTGGGGATTGAATTTTGGGAATGATAGCAATATTGGTGACATTGAATTTTTTCAACATACCTCCTAACTTTCTTGATTCCTCTAATGCATTTAATATGTCAAATCAAATGAATTCCCAACATTTTTGATAAAAATATTGCAGTGAAACCATCAGGCCTTGGGGATTTATCAGGAGGCATGGAGAAAACCACCTCTTTTACTTCTTTGAGAGAAAAAGGAGCGAGCAACCTACTATTATCTTCATGAGAAATCAACTTTGGGATATCATGAAGAAGCTCTTCTCTTTCCCTTACTAAATTAGCATTATCATTAGTATTTGTTGTTAATAAGGCAAAGAAAAATTTGTCTGCTTCATTCTGAATCTCTACCTCTTTAGTAAGCAAAACTCCTGACACACTATCTTGAATTGAGAAAATAAAACTTTTTTTTTTTTCATTTGAGTTGATATGTGAATTTTTTTTGAATTCCTATCACCATCTTTCATCCATAATTCTCTTGATTTTTGCCTCCAGTAAACCTCCTCTCTCAATAACAACTCTTTCCATTCCTCTTGCAATTTACTCTGTTCTTCAAATAATACACTATCAAGCCCATTAACAATGATGCTTTCATTTACCTTTGCTAACCTTTTATACACCAAGTCTTTTTGCACAAAAACATTCTTGAAAACAAGCTTATTCCAAATTATTAATTGTTGATTAACATGTTCCAATTTCTTGCTCAATTGAAACATTCTAGAACCATAAAAGAAAGGTACACTCACCCACCATTGTTTTATCAAACAAATAAGCTCGAGATATCTAAACCACATTGCCTCAAACTTGAAAGAGGATTGAAACTTTAGTTTTTCTTTTTTTGCTATCAAATCAAGTGAAATAGCAAAATGATCAGAGGCAACAAAAGCCAATATTTTAGATTTCAGTTCAAAATCACTTAAGACCCAATTCGGAGAAGTTAAGAACCTATCTAACCTTTCTATAATTTGGAGGGAATTTTTCCTCATATTTGTCCAAGTAAATCCCCCATTTTGTGGAATTACATCCACCAAAGCATTATCTTGAATAAAAGCAGCAAAATCCTCCATGTCTCTTTTTGGAGGCACCTTTTTTCTCTAATAAAATTTTAATTGAGTTAAAATCTCTTGCAAGAACAAATTTGTCTTGCCTCAACCCATCTAATTTCAATTTCGGAGTTTCCCATAGCAACTTCTTAGCTACTGTACTATTAGGTCCATAAACATTTAGCAACCAAAAAGATAAATCAAAATGATTAATATTCATTAACTATCAGTTATGGTCAAAAGAAAAATTACTAATTCTAACTTTTTTAGCATTCCAAAAAGTAATTAATCCCCCTGAAGCACCCTAAGATGGTGAATGAGAAGATTCCCATTTGTGCCACTTCTTATTTATTGCTTGAAAAGTCTCATCAGAAGTTTTAGTCTCTTGAAGAACAACTGTATCTTCCCCACAAGCATCCAATTGATGCTTGACTTGGGCTCATTTTTCAAGGGCATTAATGCCTCTGACATTCCATGATATTAGCCTCATTGCAACTTGGGAGAGCAACAAGCTCTCCTTGACCTTTTTTGTTTCATGCCTAAGCCCATATTAACATCTAATGTTGATTGTATGCCTACTGATATTTCCTCTTGTAATTTGGTAGCTAAAGACTTTCTACCCCTTTTGGCATGCAATTTTTTACTTGGAGATGGAGATAACAAGGACTAAGAAATTGATAATGAAATCAAGTCATTTGAAAATTCCCCTTCCCCAAAAATATCAGAAGCAATATCATCAATCATTTGATCTCCTACTGTTACTAAATCCTGATCAACAAATTTCTCAAACTCCACCTCAGAAGGCAAATCAAAGGAATGAAAATTAGAAACAACAAAATCTAGGTGAGACTACAAAATGAAATCCTCATCCACTTGACCATGAAATATATTTAACCTTTCTTCACAATGATTTGACAAGCCAAGTGTTAGCATTGATGCACATTGATTCAATTGTTGAAAACTAAGAAAATTGATCTGAGGAACCAAGAGCTTGAGAGAATGAAGAAAAATATTCATGGGAGACAACAAAAAATTCTCCCAACCAGGCACAAAGGAAACAATAATAGGCTTGAAGTGAGAACTAGAAAGCTTGCTTACTGCCCCTACATTACTGAAACTAGATAATAGAAAAAAAATTCCCTATAGATGAGGCAATCTATCATGGAAATGATCTACCTCATCAAAAAAAATTGCTTGATCACCCTCAGCTTCCCCCAATAAGGGATGACTATAACAAAGACCACCATCTGATTTCAACTTTGAGAATTTTGAAAACCCTACACTGTAAGGATATTGAGTATTAAAATGTGATCTTAGATGAGTGATAAGTTGGAACCACTTAAAACAAACATCAAAGACCTTATAAAACAAAGAAAAATCAATCACTGGCAACCAATTCTTGGCAGGAGTAGAAAAATCCACAATCAATTTATCATTCAAAAGATTTACAAAACTTTTGGATGAATTCTTATTGACATCCATGTTCAAATCATCGAAATCCACACATTTTTTTAAAGGATGAATAGGAAAATGACAGAGAAAACAAAACTACTTTGGATCCTCAAAAACCACCTTATGTTTCCACAAGTTGTGGATTGATTTGATATTTACAATTGTCAGGAGGATCTTAGAAACATCGATAAGAACACAAAGCCTGACTAGCAATGATGGATTAGAGAAAAATTACAAATCTTGATGGAGATAAATGCCTAACTGATTACCTAAGATCTCAATAAAGCACGACTCTTTGTACTCCAAAGGTAAACCTTGCAGCTAAACCCAAAAAGGAATGAACTTAACCCTAATCTGAATAGGGCAAAAATTTGGAGTACAGAGGGTTGTAAATAAACCATTACCCTCACAGATCCAAGATTTTTTCCTATAGACTGCATTCCTAGAATATTTATTAGAGAAAATCACTACAAAAAAACCTTCCCCTTTATCTAAAAAGAAAACTTGATTTGATAATGCTCATGTTTGAAATTCCAAAACTTACCAATGAGAGCCATGTCCTTAATATCATTAATCTATGTCTGAAGCATGTAATGAGGAAGCGTAACATTGACTTGATCACTCCCCAAATTGATATTTTGTTTCGGTATCCACTCCTTTATATTAAAACCTAGATCCTTATCCTTCCCCTGCATATATGGGGCTTTGGATGATTTCTCCGAACAACCTCATCAATGCCATTAACATTTAGACCCAAAAAAGCCTTCTTATTTATGACAATATTATTAGGAGAAGTAAGATGATATCTCAAAGGAGCAGAAGATTTAGGGAAAACAACATAAATGTCGTTCGAAAAAGTGGTTGAACAAGAAAAAATCCAAATTTGGAATGAAAGGAGCCCCAAAAGCCATAGAACAGGAAGTAGGAATATCCTTATGACCACATGATCGACCAAAAGCCACATCAACCCATGAGTGAGAAGAACTTGATGAATCTGCAAGGGCTTCTGATACAAGGACACAAATATCAAAGGGAACTTGCTTCTCCCTAATTAGAGATTTCTTGGCAAGCGATTTACGATGGTAAATCGTATTTGAAGGCTTGCTAGCTTGTTGGTCAAGGATCCACGCTATGTTATGGAAAATACAACAAGGAAAACCCTTAATTCCATTAAATCTGCCAAAATTTTCCTTTTTTACCAATGAAGAATTTTTTTCATGAAAACCCAAAGCTAATCTATTGAAAAATGTACCCTTACCATTGGAAAAACCAACCTTTGGAGCCCTTCAAGCCCCATGAAAACCCTTGGACCTTACAAAACAGGCAGAATAATTCAAAAAATTACCGTTAAAGGCAAAATGCAAACTTCGAAATGTGTGGTCCTCCATCCTCACTTTCTTAGTTTATTGAAAATTTTGAGGTTTTTATTATTTGATAAAATTATAATATAGGAAAGAATAGCTAGCACCCAATTTTTTAAGTTTTTATTGTGCTACCTTTTTGGAAAAGTTTGATTTATAAGGTTAGTTCCACATATTTTTGATAAGATAAGCTACATTTATAGGGTGCAGTACCCTTTACAAAAAGGAGCCTTTAGTTCCACATGCTAGAATTTTTTTATTATTATTATTGAGAGTTACATTTGAATTAAAATGTCAACCATCAATATTTTTCATGTATACATCAACATCCAAATTATTGTATGTTGTAGAAAAGCATCACTAGACATGAATATATGATAAATACATACCTTTTAAGTGCACAAATTATAAATAAACATTATTGAAGATGATATTATATTCTTATATTTAATTAATTCATCAATTTTCTAATTGAATTAAATTATAATATTTTCATCACAAACTACTTAAATTGATTAAATAGATGATATGTTGTACTATTATATTGAAATGTGATATACAAACAATGTGACACACCTTAGTACCAACTACTATGTACTGAAAACTAGTACACTAATAATTCTAAAAACCTTGACAAAAAATCTCTAACTTCGAATTGACCTAATCCATCAATTTAACATTTTTCCTTATTATTTAAACTTAAAACTCCTCCTTAGAAACATGATACTTTTACTTTGAGGTTTAACTATTCCATCATATATTCAAAAAACATGCAAACATTTAATACAAAACACACTTAGGCTGAAATAAGGGTATTGATAGTAGAGGACCAAAAATGTTGTCATGGTGCAAAGACCTAATCTTAAGGGCATTGATAGTAGAGGACCAAAAGTATTATCATGGTGCAAAGGGCATCTAAGACCCCAAGATTAGGTGACCTATTTAAGGTTAATAGAAAATTGTACTTGTTGACCAAAGTAATAAGGACATTTCCAATGTAATAACTAGGATACTTTTTCTTTCCCTCATCATGCCCTTACCAACCAATTTACATGCATATGCGTGTAATAAAGGTTAACCTTTGTTTTATTCATAACATTCCAAGAAACATGTCGAAGTTCTTCGAAATGCTCATTGTAAATGCTCTTTGTCAATGCAAGTGTATTAAAATAAATTATGTGCGATATATACATTGAATATCTGCACAAGTGATGCACGTGATATGTACTTATTATCACAGGATTTTACGAGGTCCACCGGAAGTAACAAAGAAACGGGAAGAACAATGACCATTTGCCCGTCAAGTTGATCTGAAAAAGCCAAGAAATTTCCAAGTGGCTTCCAAATCATTTCCACCCAATTCTCCTCACAAGAGGCATATGCTTCCACATGCTTCTCTTTATATATTCAATGTTATTAATAATCAATCTTGTTGGAATTGACTACCTAATCTTTTACTTATGAATTTTGTTGGAAATGACTATTAAAAAATAAGATTTTTTTTAAAGAAAATTTGAATCATATTTTATGATTTATCATTAATATTTTTTTGATGTTTATGTTTATGTTAATGTAAAAAAATTCATATGATTATAAATAAAAATATTTTCTATCATTAATATAAATTATATAAATATTATGTAATTTTTAATATTTTTTTCATCGTATTATACATATTTGAGCTTCTTATTCACATTAAACTTGTATGGATGCTTCTCATTTGCATTAAATTCGGCCTCATTTGATGTCATTCATTTGTGTATGTTTTAATTTTAATTTAATTTATTTTGATTTGGAGGAAAAATGCACTTTCTTACATTCTATTTCTTTGACAATTAAATAAGTCTTCTAAATTCATAATCATCATCCATAACAAATTTAGCATATTATCATAATTTTACTCTTTATATTATTTAACACAAAAATAAAATTAGAAATTTATGTTTTACAATTACATTGTTTATAAAACAATATATTGAAATTCTTCTCTCATGTATTTATGAATGTTTAGGTGTAAAGTTATTTTTTTCAATACTTTCCTATCAAAGAAATGATTATACAAGATCTTATCTTTAATATTTTTTTACAATTATCAATTTTAATTAGAATATCAAAAAAGATATAAAAACAATAATTAACTCAAAAATCAAACAATAAATATTAACTTTTATCAAAAATAATATCACAAAATTATATTCAACATTACCAAAAATATTTAAAAACTATTATTTTAAATAAATTATACATAATTTCATAATTTCTATATGCTTTCCTTTGAACAACATTCCACTTCCTCAAACAATAAATTATAGCATGGACTTTGAGATAGACTTCACTCCATTCTACATTGTTTATATACTCTTTTGTCATTTCACCTTTGACTTTATCAATGTATACCATGTAATTTTGTGCATGATTAAAGTGCTCTACTTTTATGTGGTTTCAAATGACCTTCCATTTTTTTGTGCTATTGTTTAATTAAAAAAAAAAAATTGAATTGAATTTGCTTCATTTTACAAAGTGTTTAATATTTGGTAAAAGTTAAATTAAAATTTTAGTGTTTGTAAATGTTTAATATTCTATTTTAAATTTTAAATTTTAAATAACAAAATATTATAAGTGTTGAGATTATATATATTTATTTTAAGTTAAATATAAAATTGAAAGTAAAGAGAGAAGAGGTATTTTTTAAAAATTTAAAGTAGATATGCATGGTGTGAAATGGTGTGAAAGGAGGTTGAGAGGGTTTATATAATTAAAATAACATTTTTATATCTCTATTTTTGTGGTAGAGTACATAAAGATGAAAGCATGTGTGATCATATTTATCTTGGCATGGTTGTGTTATGAATGCTTTACAAGTTTGACATATCCATGAATACCAAGAGGACATGTCTATTGGATTATGCATGTGTTATTTTCTTAATGTCTAAATTATGTTCATTTCCTTGAGAGATTACCTTTTTGAACACTTTATGCATGTTTGTAGTTATTTGGGCTCAAATTAAGATTTTTGGGAGAAGAGAGACAAGTGTTTATATAGGAAAATAATATTTTAATTTAATAGGATGTTATCAGTTTTAGTCTTATTCAAGAGGATAGATCTGGGGTGTACTAGTGTCCAAGGTAGGTGAATGACCAAGAACATGTTACATGAGGATGTAGAAGTGACATGGGGACAATTCTAGCATGAGTTGAATGGAAAATTAGGTGTCCAAATAGTTGGCAATGGCCATAAATTATGTCCAAAAAGGAGGACCTACTAAAACAAGTGAATAGTTAAGATAAAAGAGTGAACCATGCACTTTATGTCTCTACAAAAACATAGTAGCCTATTTAATGTAAGAGTTGGTTATGGAGATAGCCACCCAAGATCTAGAGGCCAAATGGAAAGAGCAAAGAGAGAAGATCAATATGTAATGCTCAAGATTGTAATGGAATTTAATATCATAGAATAAATTACAAATGAGAACCCCTTGGTTACATAGCCAAGGTGAGACATAAGATTAAATAGGATCATTACAAGTGTCTTAATCCTATTTCATGAGACAACTAAATCATCAAATATTAAATGAACTAGGAAACAAGAATTGAATGCCATGATAATATCACATGACACCTAAGACTTCTAGAAATATTCCTAGGACCTATGTAAACTTAACATGTGAATAAGACCTACAAGGTGAACTAGTTATGTAGTAAATCTAATTCACAACACCCCCCTTTAAGTGCAACTCAAGGAGTAGATTATTATGAAAATGATGCAAAGATGGGTCTTAGCTACTAGGCCATGTTAGGAACCCATGTACAAATGAAGAAAAAGAGAAAATCTAGCAAGACAAAACTCCTCCCCGAAATAGAGATAAAAACAAAACACTCTCAATGATAAATGCAAAAGAAAAAATACCATACGAGAAAGAAAGACCTCCTATAAGAGAAAAGAAGAGAGACCATGAAACCCCCCTTCAATGTTGAGACTCCCACAATGATGGTATATGCTCAACATTGAATGCTAAATATGATCCAATCTCATTGAACAACATTCCTCACCTTAGGGAGAAACAAAACCAAGATAGTGTGTAGGATGTCTTCCCATTCCTTAAAGGAAGATGTGGGAAAAAGGATGATATGCAATGTATCAAAACTATGCTCAAGGGTCTCCATGTTGATGTCGAAAGTTGAAACACTCCAAATAGGAATTTAAGGCCACGTTGTGGAAGATGACAATCCATAAGCTACTAGAGATGGATGCAGAACACAATCCAAAGACATCCAAAAGAATCCACACTCATTTCAAGCCGCGAAGAATGATCATGTAGAGAATGAACAAGAGGGTCAGAGTTTTCCCTAACAACAATTGAAGGAGCATCTCCATTAAAGATGAGATGTATACAATCAACGCTGTCTCCCAAATATAAAATATGGGACATGACAAAAAAACCAACAATGTCTATCAAGTATTTATCGCAAGTAGATGTATTTGGAAGATGATATTCTTGTTGCATTGAATCACAAGAGGCAAAAAGTATGGCAACACAGCCACCATAAAATGCAATAGAAGATGGAGGATATAGTATACAAGGATCAAGAATGAGATCCACTATGAGAACACCTAAGTTCAAGTAGCCAAAATTCTCATCAAAATCATGGTCCACACTAGAAGTGTGATCAATAGCCAAAGGAACAAAGTCGTCATCAAAACCAAAATTTCCAAAGGTGTACAACTAAGATGAATGATCAACCACTCTAATATCAATAATCTCTCTACTCTCCAAGTATCTAATGATAATTGAATCAAGAATGAATTCCATAGTTCTCCCATCTCCACCATGGGGTAATCTGATAGATGGAAAGAAGATTTCTTGATAGATTAGGTACAGACAAAACATCATTGAAAGTATCCTCCCTAAAATCAATAGATCCCTTCCCAATTACATTCATATGTGTATTTTTTCCCATCAAAATATGTTGCATAGCACAAGGCTCAAAAGATAGAATATAGACTGTAAAGATCCCATATGATGAGATGCTCCTAAATCTAGAAACTATCTCCTTAATCCAAGACCTATAGAAGCACAAATAGCTTGACCTTTTCTATATGATGTAGTAACAAAACCAGTATGAACTTTGCCCTTATTAGACTATTTTGAAGAAGTATTTGACTCAGACATTCTAGAAGGTAGATCAATGTGATTCTTTTTAAGATGTTTAAATTCATCAATATACGTCTTATAACAAGAATGTTCATAGTGTCCAAGCTTCTTGCAATATGAACACGTAGGTTTCTCCTTCTTAGATGGTTTCTCTTTAGAAAAGGATTTATTATGTGCTTGATTTGAATGTGTATTATTCTTTGAATTTTTTTCTTATCAGAATGTTTTGACTCTTTCACCTAACTAACAAACAGTTCCTTAGATTTAGGTGACTTGATGAGACCCACAGAAAGAAGCTTTTGTTGCTCGTGTAAATGTGGAGGAAGGGATTTTATATTCCCAAGACAATGAGGTCTCAAGGAGCAAATAACCCTCAACTACCTCATAGGATATAGCTCAGGTGAAAAGATAAAATGATGAAGGTTTTTTATTCATATTTTATGTAGAATTAAAAGGTGAGAGTTCCAAAAATTGAAAGAGTAGGTCACAAAGGTCTTTTGGACAAACAAATGAGCTCTCGGCCAAGGATGACAATATAGTGTGCAAACGTCCTCATGGCACATTGGCATCTTGTACGGACCAAAAATCAAGAATGTCTCATAAAACAATAAGGTGAGTACTAAAGTTCTAATTACCAAGAACTCTTAAAGTGTGGGAAAATAATAGAGAATAACATTGTAAGTGTGAATAAGTAGAAAAGAATAAAACACTTCTTAATGAAACATTGTATCAAAGATTAAGCAAATAATATACTGAAAGCATCTCATTGTCTCCTATCTTCAAAGATTTATTAAGCTATTGTGCTCTCAGATTTAAATCACACTATAACTATTAAAATGACAATCTAAAGAATGGAATGATACTGATGCAATGATGTGAAGCTAAAATGATAATGCTAAATGATAAAAGAACTACTGTAACATGAATTGACATAAAAAATGATGAAAGAAGCTACAAGAGGCAGCCATGACATGATTCTAAAATATTGGATGCTTAAATTTCTTGATGATTGAATTCCTGCAGAGTAAGAGTGCATAAGCTTGATAATCTGGATCCTTTTCTTGGTTGAATGAAGCTTTATTTATAGATTTCCCTAGAGAAGAAATGCACATGGATAGCAAAGATAGGCTTGGATTCAATCTGGAGGATTGAATGGTGAGAGATGGAGGAGATTGAGAAGATTTTGGGGATTGTCTCTACCCATGAAAACACCAGGCAAGAGAAGAGGAAGGATTGATGGAAGAGGATTGAGAGATAAATTTGCAATTTGTCTCCAATTTGTCTCCAAAACTTCTCATGAAGTTTGAAGGCATTAATTTTGACATAAATTAGATAGAGGATATCTAATTCGATTTTTGAGGAAATATAGAGGAATATTATTTATGCCTTAATTTAAATATTTTAGAT
Organism: Sequoiadendron giganteum; assembly: GCA_007115665.2. Taxonomy (NCBI): domain Eukaryota; kingdom Viridiplantae; phylum Streptophyta; class Pinopsida; order Cupressales; family Cupressaceae; genus Sequoiadendron; species Sequoiadendron giganteum. The sequence continues at coordinate 180,714,653 of CM021102.1, read as the reverse complement.
TATTTAGATTAGCCAAAGAGGGATAAATAATTTAATAAAACAAACTATAGAAGTTGTTTATTAAATCAAAATAGAAGAATATGGTAATTAATCAATAAAGTGTTTAATCTTTATTTAATTAATTTAAGATTTGATGTGATAGAATAAAATAGGGTAAAATGATAATTAAATCAAACAAAGTATTTAATTTTGTTTATTTAATTAGGGTGAGATAATAGAAGAAATAGAAGAATTTAAATGTGAGTGTGAATGTGAACTATATAGATAATATTTCTATTTATTCAATAGTAGAGGAATTTAGGATAATTAATCAAATAATTCATATTTAATTAATCGGATTCTCCAGACCAATTTTAGGTCTATACATTTTTCCCCTCTTTGAAGTGATGCGTTTACGCATTGCTTCAAAGAAAATTTTGTTGCTACTACCAGTATTGATGAAAAAAATTCAGTATGCCCCAGATATGCCCTGGATATTGATTTTCAGATGATTGATGATAATATGCCCCCTCGGGAGATAAATTAATGATTTTATGATTCCTTTTTGGTTTTTTAGAAAATTTCATGATTTTTATGATTTTTCAATGATTTGATGAAGAAATAATTTATCTCCCGACATTGTTGATCAAATTTAGCTCGTGGATGAATTTCAATTAATTTCATAAGTAAAATTAATTAAAATAAAAGAAATCCCACACAAATCCCTTTTGAAAAACCTATATAAGGTCAAAAGGGCCCTTTTCATCCTCATTTGTACTTTTTGACTTTCAACACCTAGTGATAGAGATATTTGAGCCAGTTGGAGCAAGATGCCTATCCCCTACCACACTCACCGGTTTGAGCGCATGCGACGTCACCAGCGGCCGACCATCTACGAACCTTCGGTATGTACCCGTAATCCACCTCGAAATTTGTGCATTCTCAATTTTTGTGCCTGTTTTGTGTATTCACATTTTTTTGTTGTTTTAGTGTATCAATGTCATGTTGTAGCGCTTTGCACTTCGGGTGTAGCACTTCTATTAACTATTGTAGCGCTTTGAGAAATTAGCACTTTCATTAATTTCTCTAGCGCTTTCGTAGAAAAGTTTAGCGCTTTCATAAATGAGCGCTTAGATAGTCTGATTTAGCTCTTCGATGCCCGATTGTAGCACCTAGAAAGTTCTAGCGCTTTGATGCAATAATTTGGTGCATTGATGGTCTATTATAGCGCATCAATGAAAGTATCGCTTTGATGGACTGCTATAGCGTGTTTATGCGATTAAATAGTGCTCTAAATTAAGTAGCGCTTTGGATGCCTATTATAGCGCATTGAAGCACCATAATAGTGATTCTGGTTTTATAGTGCTTTGGATGTATGTTTTAGCGCATCTGAATGATGAAATAGCATTTTTTATTTTTAGCACTTTGAATGCCTATTATAGCGCAACCATGTCAGATTTGCTGATTTTGACATAGTTAACCTTGATTTCGTCAATTTTGATCATGTCCATTCTTTGGTTTGGTATGATTTGATTATCCAAATTCGCTAATAATTGATTCTGATGATTAATAAGATTTACTCTCATGATAGGCGAGAAATAATCCCATTTGTGATGATCCTCATGATAGGTGAGGAATGATTTCATATCTGATAAACCTCATGATAGGTGAGATTATATAATGTTTGTGATGAACCTCATGATAGGTGAAGTTTTTTGATGTTTGTTCATGAATTTTGATTGAAAATTCATACCAAAATTTGATTGGATCTAATAGTAGAATGACATTTGATTTTTGACATAATGTACTGATTTTAAAAAAATTATGCTGATAGGAGTGTCTGGGTAATCTCTAGATGCGAGAGCGATTTCCATGGACTACAGATTTGATTCCTCATCTGACTCCTGATGAGATTCAGATCATAGCTCGATGTGGTGTGTCTAGTCTTCTTGATATGCCCCAGATTAGGATTAATTGGGGTCTCCTTACTGCTTTGGCTAAGCGGTGGCACAACGACCATAACACCTTCCATCTACCCATCGGTGAGATGACAGTCACACCAGAGGATGTGTGGTAGATTTTATGGATACCTTTTATTGGAGAGGTAGTAGTCTATGATTCACATGAGGTTGGGGGGAGAGATGCACTCCGCAGAGTTTTCTAGGATCAACATATTGTTGGCCCGATTGTTCGATGGTAGATGATGGTTGATGCCTATGCTAGCCTACCAGCTATGCTAGCTAGATTTATTGGAGGCTTCCTTTGTTTTGATCGTAGGTCAAAGGGATTCTTTGTGGGTTGGGGCCGTATTCTTGAGAGCATGGTCGTGCACAGGACTAGATATGTGTGGGGGATGTGTATGCTAGCCCACCTTTATCATGATTTACATTCAGTTGTGTATTTGGGAGGATGTAGCCTATCAATAGGGATGACTCTATTACAGGTTTGGGCATGGGAGCATTTTTCCATTGTGTGACCATTTTCGATACTTGATAGACCTACAAGTAGACCCTATGTTTTTTCGCTACAGAGGTCAACTTACCCAGTCTCGGATGGGTAAGTTAGAGCATTGGAGACAGGTTTTGGATGACTTGGAGAGTGTCATCTGGCAACCATATCTAGATTGTGAGCAATGGGAGGATGATGATGCAGTTCTTGGGTACTTATGTGACTCCATGTATTTGATCAACATGACTCCTTTTGTTCTTGAGAGATTTTTATTTTGGCGGGTTTACATGCAATATGGTATCATGCAGTGTATGCCTCAAGGGGTTGCTCATTCTGCCCGGTGGTAGAGTGATACAATAGATTGGGGGCCATGCTTGTCTTATGAAACATTAGTGGAGGGATACAAGACTTTGTAGCCATCAGTTTGGGATATGCGTAGGGATATTGCAGAGGCAACGATGATTAGAGAGTATGCTGCATTTTTTACTTTTCATCCATGTCCTCGGATAACCATTCCTGATGAGCTAGCACCATTACCTATGGAGGAGGATGCTACCAAGGATCCTGCAGTAGCTATTGAGGGTGAGGAGGATAGTGGTGATGACACTGAGTCGAGCAACAGTGTTGAGAGCAGTAGTGGGGATAGTAGTAGTGAGGATGATGGGGATGGTGGTGGTGGAGGTGGCAGCGGGGTTGGGCCAGGCAATGTCAGTCCATATTTGAGTAGGTCTCACAAGAGGCGAGTAGTGGAGGGGCTTTCTGTTGACCATCAGAGATAGATTTCCAATTTTCAGATACAGGTATAGACTCTACAGTGACAGTTAGTGCAGGAACAGGGTTTACTCGTGCAAATGTAGAAACAGATGCAGAGTCAGGCACAGGCTCATGCACAGGCATTGGTATAGGTCTAGGGACAATTTCCAGTTGTTCAAACACAGGTTGGTACTTTGACAACCGAGAGGGACAGTGCCAGGAAGATTTTCGAGAGGGCACATGAGACTACTAAGACATTATAGAGGGTAACCGATGGTACTTATTTTGTTGACTATATGAGTGAGGTTCTACGGGCTAGCCGAGAGGCAGAGTTCTATAAGGGCCGATATCATGATGTAGTTCCTAATGATTACAAATTTAGTTATGCCCCCTCAAGATCTGGTAGGACAAGTACCCAAACAGTCAACGAGGGTGTGACACAACCTTCACAGAGAGATCCCAGAGATCCTGGTCCATCCAGGGGTGGTAGTGGTAGTGGTCCTATTATGCCTGCACCTTCTGGAAACAATAGATCTTAGATGGCATTGTGATTGAGATATTATTTTGAGACATGATGTACACTTCGAGTCAGCTTATTTTTGATGATGTATCTCTTCTTATTTCAGAATTCATTGTATACTTGGCATTGATAATATATATGATTATGCAGTTGATTTCTATTGATCTATGATGGTTATCTATGATTCTATAATGGATGCATTTATTGTAATGTGTTATTATATGATGAATTCTTTTATTTTATGTGATGATTCTAATTTAAAATGCTTATGTATGTATATATGATGTATGGATGTATGATGAATGCATGTATTTTAATGTGATAAAAATAAAAATGATGATTTTGCGATGGATGATATATGGATAATAATGACGTGATTTGCATTTTATTTTAATGTGATGAAATGTATGGATATATGGTGAATGCATTTATTTTAATGTGATGGAATAAAATATTGATTTTGCGATGGATGATATATGGATGGATGGTGTAAATTATGTATGGGTTGAAATTGATCAAAGGCATATGGTAATAATGTAATGAATGATATGGTGTAATGAAAAATGATAGTTTATGATGAATGAATGATGTGGTGCAATGATTCTTGATGATGTGAAAAAATATGATATAATAAATGCACAACTATTTGATGTTAAATGCATGAATGATGAGATGATAAAAGCTTTGCAATGATGAGATGATTCTCCTATATGTTTTTGATGATTTTTGGTTTATGTAAAGTATACTCAATCATATTTGTAGAAAAGATAATCATTAATTAGAATCCTTTATGTAACAAACACTCTGCAAATGTAGAATTTATTATGAATGCAGTATAATTTTATCATGCAACTATATGCAAACCATTGTCATTTTAATAGTACTTTGTGCTTGGTATCATCATAGAGATTTTTTGGAATGTTGAAAGTGAGTATAAGCGCTAATGGTATATGTTAAACCAATGATGACCTAAGTACTACTTTCATGATTTTTGATATTGCAAGCGAACACAAGCATCTAGGTATAATTGAACCGAGATGACCTGAGCATTTATTGCATAAATAGGAAAAGATTAATCATTTTAGTGTGTGAATTCTGAATGTCATCAATGATACATTTGCATAGCACATCCCCTGACAATTCACACATTTATATGATTAACGTACAAACAATAGACAATAAAAATATCATTTGTCTTCCTCATTTCTCTAGTTCATTAACATTGTCGAGGCACTCCAAAGAAATGATAATAATTAATCAAGAGAAAACGATTTATCCATCTTTTACCTAGAGTGTTTCAATCATTATTCAAATTAGATCATCCATCCTGATTTTGTGATGTTTTTGTGATTTTCTGATATTTTGACCAAAGACCTATCCTAGGGGTCTCAAGGTCTAATCAAAGATGAGCCTTGCCTACGTTACACACACAGATACCACTTAGTTCAACTATCATAGACTCATGTTTTGGTTTTTTTCTTTTCTAGACTGACTTTTATGACTTGTTTTTTGGATTTTCTGATACGGTACGGATGTTTGATGCCTTCCGACGGTGATTGATGTTGTGCTTTGATCATTATTTTTGTTTCTTGTCATACTATTGTTTTCCCATTTGGCAAAGCCGATGTTTGTATTGCCCCCAGTGATATCCAAATGTTGCCCCCAAGCTAGACTGAGACATGACTAGGTGAAATGATTTGATAAATGGATGCAATGATGGAAAGACTAATGATATGATATGAAATAGTAATGATGGCCAGACTAGTTATCTTGATATGTATCAAAATAGATGAGAAAGTTGTTTTAGAATCACATACGATGCCTGTTTCCAGGTTTTCACCATATGTTTTGATTACACCTTTTTGTTTTGTATTTTCCTTTTTCTCATTTTTCTTTTCGTATTTTATGTATTTTATATTTTTCTTTTTGTATTTTTTGTTACCAAGACACCTGTTTGCCAGGTTTTCATCAAGGAAACCATTTTCTAGAAGTTTGACCCATGCACTAGGAAATTCAGGTATAGAACTTTCTGAGATGGATACTGTTGATAGGTTCATCAAAAAAATCCCCCTCTGATGTTGATAGTTGATAGGCTCCCGATCCATACACTAATATGATGAAAAAAGGACCTAGCCAGTTAGGTTCAAATTTCCCTTTCTTTTCCCTGTCTTGCTGATTTCTAGGGTTCTCTTTTAGAACCAAATCGCCAACTTGAAAGACTCTAGGTTTTACCCTATGATTGTAGCTCCTTGATATTCTCTATTAGTAAGTTGTTAGATGGTTGATAGCTTGTTGATGATGCTCATCCAAAAATTCTAGTTCTTGAAGTCTAGATACCCTATAGTCCTCATCTAAAATGATACCTCTTAGTGATACATGAAGTGATGGAATCTCTACTTCAACGGGTAGTATGGCCTCTAATCCATATACCAAGGCATATGTTGTAGCTCATGTCGGTGTCTGATAGTGGTTATGTAGGCCCATAGTGTAGGATTAAGCTAAACATGCCAATCACGTCCAACATCATTAACCATTTTCTTGATTATTTTTAGAATTATTTTGTTAGAGGCCTCTGCTTGGCCATTTCCCTGAGGATAGTACGATGTTGAGAAACAATGTTGGATATGAAACTTCTCACATAATTCTTGGACATCTTGGTTTTTGAATGGCCATCCATTATTAGTGATAATAGATTTAGGTATTCCATACCGACAAATTATGTAATTTAATATGAATGACGAGATCTTTTTTCTAGTGATAGTTGTAATAGGAACTGCTTCTATCCATTTTGTAAAGTATTTTTTAGTTGTGATTATGAACTTGTGTCCATTAGATGAGGACAGATTTATCTTTCCTACCAGATCTAGTCCTCATTGATAGAAGGGCCATGTTGATGTGAATGGATGTAATTCTTGAGCTGGTGTGTGAACCAGATTACTGTGAATCTAACATTTTTGGCATTTCTTTATAAATTGATAAGACTCTTTCTCCATACATGGCTAATAATATCCCAAATGGAGGAGTTTCTTCGCTAGAGTTATACCACTCGATTGAGTTCCACAAATACCCTCATGAACCTCACGTAAGGTCATCTCAAATTCATCATTTTCTAAACACTGGAGTAAGGTACCATCAAGACCTCGACGATAAAGGATGTCGGTGATTAAAATATGTTGGGTGGATAGGTGGATAAAATTGTGTTTTTGATTCCTGGAAAGATCAGGAGGGAGGATATTGTCCTTTAGGTAAGCATAGGTTTTCTCATAGATGGAGGTTTCAATGGTCTCTAAATGGCATATGGTATTAGATTCTGAACTATTATAAGAAGGATATGATACTTTTTCTACCATAAACTCATACCAACTGTGTTTCTCTGGAAATTGTAAGAGTGAAGCAATTGTGGCCATAGCGTCCGCTGCTTTGTTCTCTACCCTTGGAATTTGATCGAATTTGATATTGATAAAAAATTGTTTTAGATCATCTATTTTCTGTTTATAGGGTATCAAATTTTCATCTATTGTCTGATACTCGTCATTCACTTGATAAATGACTAGTTGAGAGTCCCCATATACCTGTAATTTTGTGATCTTCCATTCAATTTCTATTTTGACCCCAATGATTAATGCTTCATATTCTGCCACATTATTTGTACATTGAAACATCAGTCTATAAGATTTTAGGAAGGTGTGTCCCTGGGGAGTGATGAACAAAATCCCTGCTCTAGATCCTCGCTGTGTATATGATCCATCAAAATACAATATCCATTGTTGTGGAGTCACTGTCAGAATGTCCGCATCTGGAAACTCCATTGTCATGGGTCGATCATCTGGTAAAGGAGCCTCAACCAATTGTTTGGTGATTGCTTGAACCTTGATGGCTTTTCTTTCCACACATTGAATATCAAACTCACTTAATAACATGACCCATTTTTCCATTCTACCTGTTAATGAAGCCTTACTGAGTAGATATTTTAAGGGGTCAATTTTCACTATAAGCCTGATTGTATGAGTCAAAATATAATGTCGCAGCTGTTGAGTAGTAAACACCACCACCAAGCAAGATTTCTCAATGAAAGTGTAGTTTATTTCATAGCCATTTAAAGTTTTTTTGATGTAGTAGATGACATGTTCCTTTCCTTCATAATCTTCTTGTGCTAATAATGCTCCTAAAGAGATATTTGTTGTTGCAATGTACAGTATCAGAGGTCTTCCTTTTGTAGGTGGCATGAGAATAGGCAGTGACATCATATATTGTTTAATTTGATTGAACGTTGTTTCACACCCATTATCCCATTTGAAAACAACATTTTTATGCAATAGATGATTGAATGGATGACTTTTGTCCGTGGGCTGGGAGATAAATCTCCTAATTGATTGGAGCCTTCCCTATAGTGACCTAAGTTGGCTGATATTTCAAGGAGGCGGAATCTCCATTATTGCCTTGAATTTTGTTGGATCTACTTCAATGCCCTTTTTCGAGACAATGTATCCCAAGAGTTTTTTTGATGTGACCCCAAAGACACATTTCTTGGGGTTTAGCCTGACATTGAATTTATCTAGCCTTGTGAAGATTTTTCTCAGAATATGTAGATGTCCTTCCCTAGTACAAGATTTTTCTAGAATATCATCCACATAATCCTCCATGAAGGTGTGCATCATATCATGAAAGATTGTTGTCATTGCTCTTTGATAGGTTGCTCCTGCATTTTTCAGACAAAATGGCATGACATTCCAGTAGAAGGTTCCCCATGGAAATGTAAATGTAGTCTTCTCATGATCTTTTGGAGCTATTTTAATTTGTTTGTATCCAGAGAAACCATCCATTATTGATAACATGGCATGCCCTACCGTTAATTCTACAATGATGTCTATATTAGGTAATAGGAAATCATCCTTTGGGCATGCTTTATTCAAATCCCTGAAATCCATACATATCCTGATGCTATTTTCCAGCTTTGAGACAAGTATAATGTTGGATATCCATTTGGCATAATCAATAGACCTTATGAATCCAGCATCTAACAATTTTTTTAGCTCAACCTTTACCATTAATGCGATATGGGGATGCATTTTTCTCATTTTTTGCTTTACAGGCTTGATTCTTGTAGGAAAAGATAAATGATGCATGAGAAGGTTTGGATATAGGCCTGGTATATCAAAATATGACCAAGCAAAGTTAATGCTTCTTTCCTTAAATAATTTGAAGAATTCTTGTCTCTCTTGATCTGTCAAAGATTCTGCTAGATGTAGAATTTTTGCTCTTTCTTCAGTGCCAATGTTGACAAACTGTGTTGGCTCCACCAAAATTGATGACCATTCATGATAATGCTCTGGAAGAGTGTCAAATCTCCCATCTTTCAGTGTCTTAGAGAATTTTTCACCGTTAGATGCATTCTTTATTTTTCTCTGTCAAGATCTAATGCTGCCATAGAATGGTTTTCGCCATTAGATCTATTGTCCCTATTTTTACTTTTGTAATTGGAAGATTTGACACCCTCCTACTGAGTCACATTGTTATAAGAATTACAAATAGAAATTGTACCAGATTTTTCATAACATAGCAAATTGATGATGGCATCATCATTTGCAAATATGGGTACATTTATAGAATCAACAGGTTCCCAATCAATAAGTTCGAGATGTACTAAAGGCATGAAGTCATCAGATTGTCTTAGGTTGATGGGGGTAAGGGTTAGTATAGATATTTTGTCATAGTTGTTATTTGAGATATCGAGATCAATGATGGTACCCTCTTCAAGATCGTGTAGTTCACTTGATGTATGTTCATCCCCACTTGAATCATCGATATTTAGTGATCCTGATATGAATTGTCTAGACCCAGAGCTTTGTCCCTCCTCATGCGTAGTTGCATATTATTGTGTTACATCAATTTGGATATTGATGTAAGATATATCAGAACATGGATCCCATTCATACTCATTAGAATCTGTTTTAGAGCTATCTCTAACCTAAAGGATTCTTTAAACAACCTTCTTTGTCATTTCTTGATTTTGTTCTTTAGAGTATCCCAGTCCTATGTTCTCTTTTGAATGAAGAGTGAGGGGCTGAATAGGTTCTATGATGCCTTCCTTCCTTTTTCCAATAGGTCCTTGGCCCTCATAACCCATTTTTTATAGGATAGCCTTCCCTTTGCCATATTTTTCTGTATTGATATTGATATTCTTGATAATGATATTTGATGTCGATGGTTCCTCATCTTTGTATAACCAATCAAGGATTTCTTTGTTGTCTGATTCATTCTCTATGGTACCAGATTTTACAAACGTTTCTTCTAGAACTATGACATGTAGTGATGTTTGATGTTTGACCATTGATGGTTGGCCATATGTCTTTGGAGATGGCATTAACTGTGAAATATTAAGCAATTGCTCCATAAAATATTATCCCATTCCCTTGTCTGTCAGCTGGATCTGTTCTTGAAATTTTTGTGATAAAGAAGTTTGGGGATTTGGATTGTCTATTAATTGAGTGTCAATAAGACTTGTATGTTTTGCTTTATCCTTCTTCTCTATCCATTTGGTGGTCATATCAGACGTTTTTCCTCATTTGATGAATTTGAACTGGATGCTTCCCTATTGTGAGGCACAAAGGTATCTTGAGAGATCCTAAGTGTGTCACAATGTTGAGGATGGTTATAATCGGCTGATATAGTCACCTCTTGTCCATTTACTATGAATTTTAAGCATTAGTGATATCTGGAAGGAATTGCTTTCATTTCGTGGATCCATGGGCATCCCAAGAGTATGTTGTAAGTTAACTCTTTTTCTAGTACTTGGCATGCTATATGTTTCATCATCGGTCCCACTTGAATGGGTAACACAATCAGTCTCTTTGAAGATCTCTCTTCCTCATCATATGCCTTTATAGTCATTTTCCTTCAGGCATCAATAGCATCATCTAAATACCCTAGTGTACGGATTAACTTTAGAGTGCAAATGTTCAAACTAGCTCCCCCATCTATTAAGACTCTTTTGACATGATGATTGTGGATCAGGACTTCAATATGGAGTGCAGTGTTATGGGGATGGTTGAGTGACACATCATCCTGCTCATAGAATGATAGATAGTGTGGTGTAGTCAAATGCCCCACCATAGATTGGAATTGGCAAACATCTAGATTTTTTGGTATCGTAGTGGAAACTAGTGCTTGTTCTAGAACCTCCTTATGTGATGGTGATAATTTGAGGAGTTCTAATATTGATATCTACACTGGAATGTTTTGAAGCTGATCGACAATATTGTAATGAGATGGAGGTGGATATTTTTTTTTACGTCCAACTCCCTTTAAGACTACCTTGGATTGCTCCCTTTTCATTACATTTTCTGGTTGATTGTCCTGTCGTTCTCTGATTTTTAAAACATTTATTTGATTTTCAAAGACTTGCATGCTTGAGAGAAAATCCAAAGGGGTAGTGTCATTGGTTTTGTGTTCGTCAATGTTATGACCAATGGTATGATCATTTTATCATAGACATGATTTATATTTCTACCTTTGTTGTTCGTAGAAGATGATGCTCCTTTATCATAGTTTGGTAAAGGGTCCTTCAAGGTTGAATGATCATTATTGTTTTGGTGTCCCTCTACATATATCTTGTTATTGTCGATCAGATCTTGAACTGTGTGTTTTAACTCCATGCAATCATTAGTTTTGTGGCCTTTATTGTTGTGGAAGTTGTAGTAATCTGCGTCATTCCACCATGGTGGTTTGACCTTTGGATCCCTGAATCTTACTTCTCGCGTAGTGATAAGACCACTTGTGACTAGTTCTTTCATCGTTGATTCCAATGTTTGGCCTAAAGGTGTGAACCTACGTCAGTTTGATGATTTTTGGTATGTTTGCGGTTTTGTGATTTCGTTGTTTTGAATGACATTTGACGTGATGATTTGGTCATTTTTTTGATTTGTTTTTGAAGTAGATGCTATCAAGTTGAAAACTGGTTTGGCATTTTGTAAATCACTTGTCATTTCGTTGGTCCCTGTAATCTTGTTCTTTTGCCAAAATTTTGGTTTGTCACTGTTGGGGTATTGATTTGTGTTATTTGATTTGTCATTGAAATGTTTAATAACCCCTGTTTTGACCAGCGCTTCGTCAATCTTAAGGCCATTTTCTATCACCTTTTAAAACATAGTAGGACATTGCAATTCAAGTCTGTAACTCATCTCCTCTGTCAAATTATCAATGAACAACTCCATTTTCTCTTCCTCAAGAATGAAGCAAGGATATCTAGCGAATAGTCATTGCCATCTTTGTAGAAAGGACAAGAATGTCTCCCCTTTTTTTTGTTTCATGTTATACAAATCCTTTATCGTGACATCATGTTGGATGTTAAAAGAATACTAGGAGATGAACCTATTAACAAGTTCTTCAAAAGTCTTGATTCCTGGCTGTAATTTGGAAAACCATTCCATACACAAACCTCCAAAGCTTCTTGGGATAATCTCATTAGGTAAGTTTCCTCTTGATCAAAATCTAGGCTCATGGTTTTGAATTCGCAAATATGATTGATCGGATTTGTCTTTCCATTGTATTTGTCATACGTGGGGAATTCACAATGTCGAGGAAAAGGTATCATGTCGACTGTTGAGTCAAAAGGATAAGGAAAAATGTCTTTTGGTGTTTGTGTTGATGGTGTTTTTATGCACTTCACAACATGGGTAATACGTAGGTGCATTACCTCTCTTGAAAGACAATTTTCCATAATCAAATTGCAGAACACTATCCCAAGGTCTCTCGGATGTCAGGTCATGATTATGCTTGGAATATTTCAATTGATTTATGTGATTTACTGGAATCACAAGGTGGACTTATAGATGAGTTACAAAGCAGGGAAGTTGGATCTGCAAATGGAGTTCTTGAGATGGGAAAGTTGTTGAGTGTTTGCTGCAGGTTCAAACAACAGTCCAGAACTCCATTTCAACATCAGATTTAGCTTTACAATGTGCAATGAACCTTGCCTAAGGTTGCTTATTAAAAAAAGGGAAAAAGGGTAGGGAAGAGAGAAGGTTCCTGGATCTAAAACTATGAATGAACAATGATCATGGAGGTTGCTACAGTAGACAAACTCCCTAAACTGGGTTTTGCTTGGCCAAGAGGATCCTACAGTTACACAAAACCAGTTCAATCTTCTAAGGACTATAGATTTTCAGTTTGCATACACACATCATGAACATGCAAGTGAACTAAGTTGTAGCAATCAAATAAATAAACCTAGGCTAACTTTGCACAACAGCTTGTCATCAACAAGTACCAAAAGTATGGGCTGGAAATTCATCAAATACTGTAACAACAATGTCCATCACCACTTCTATTCAAAAAATTACAACTAAAACTAACTTGGAAGGTAGAACCATGCACACATAATGAACATACTCAAAAGTAACACCCATAGATCATGCAATGTTGCTTTCTATTGTTGCAAAATGTTATTACAACAGCTCTCCAACACTTACAAATGAGGGGAAGACCCCTATTTATAGTTTACCAAAGCCCAAATGAATGGCTATGATTGAGTTACATTGTGTGGCCCAGATTCAATTACATTAGGGTTTCACCTACCCCACAATAGTCAGCAATTTAAAATACATCTGTTATCTTTTCCCTATTATGTCTTGTAGTGGCCAATCATTGTAGTAGTTTTGTCTTCTAGCTGATTTCCCTTTTACTATAACTGAAATTGACTGAAAGCCACCTTCTCTCAATAGAATTTCAGCATTCCTCATTGGATCAAATCATTCTATCGACGTACCCATGGTAGGCTTCTTGAAACCGGAAATGAGAGGTCGAAATGCTATTTTAGGAATGTTGATTTGAAAACGGCCGACGGTGCATGGAACTCTGGATAGTATTTCTCGGTTGCAATTTTGGAATTTGAAAGTTTTAGGGAGGATAAGACCCCATTTTAGCATTTGGGTCGTAGTCCGTTTTTGATTTGGAGGTGCGCTTGTACGTTCCAAAAACATGAGCCCGAAATGCTATTTGAAACGACCGACGTAGCACGAAACTCTGGATGGCATTTCCCGGCTGCAATTTTGGAATTTGAAAGTTCTAGGGAGGATAAGACCCCATTTTAGCATCTGGGTTGAAGTTCATTTTTGATTTGGAGGTGTGCTTGAACGTTCCAAAAACATGAGCCCAAAATGTTGTTTGAAACGGCCGACAGTGCACGAAACTCTGGATGGTATTTCTCGGCTATAATTTTGGAATTTGAAAGTTTCAAGGAGGATAAGACCCCATTTTAGCATCTAGATCAAAGTCTGTTGTTTATTTGGAGGTGCGCTTGTACGTTCTAGAAACATGAGCTCAGAATACTGTTTGAAATGGCCAATGGAGCACGGAACTCCGAATGGTATTTGCCGGCTGCAATTTTAGAATTTGAAAGTTTCAAGGGTGATAAGACCCCATTTTAGCATCTGGGTCGAAGTCCATTTTTGATTTGGAGGTGCGCTTGTACATTCCAGAAACATGAGCCCGGAGTGTTGTTCTGGAAATGCTATTACAGGAAAACAGTTTTGGAATTTCCAAAACTTCCTAAAACTTAATAAAACCTTGTTAGTTCACTTAGGCACCACAAAAACATCCAAAATCCAAAGGTAATCTATCCCCAAAGTCAAAGAATGAAGGAAAAAGCAAATCAAGGGAGCAACGAGGGGGGGGGGTGGGGGTCGAAGCCCGAAAAACCCAAGACTTAGCCATTTTTTATTTTAGGAGAAAACTATGGTTAGCCAAAAATGAGACTTTGAAGGGCATGTTGACCAACTAGGACAACAAAATGAGGGGCACACAAAATGAGACAGGAGCAAAGAAGCCCGTTGGGAGCGAAAAAAGAGGGTCCCTGCCAACGGTGGGGCGTGTGTTCAAAATATGCACAACAATTGGCGACTTGCTGGAGGAAATGCTCTAGAGCATTTCGATGACAAACTGGAATGACGAACCCAAAATCTTTGGTTCTAACCTTCATGCTAGGGAAAACAAGCCAGACGCTCAACCAAAGGATCAAAACCACTAGTTAACCCAACCTTCAGTATGCTGAAAATCCAAGTGTGTGCAATTGCGTTAATTCCCATCCTTCAGTTGCTAGAAGAACCCAAGCTCCATCAAGTTAAGCTACATAGTTTATTCTAACTCCAAAAGCATTCGAGACATTGTCTCGCTGCTAGTCAGGCGTCCATAGCCCTGACGAGGTTGTCATTGTGATTCTCCTGAACATTGGTCTACTACCAGTCGAGCGTCCATAGCCCCGGTAGAGTTGCTCGTATACCCTTGAAAAGTTGAATTTCTCTTCTTTTGATTTTCAATATTTTTCTTTCTTTCTTTGTTTCTTTTCTCTTTTAGTTATTTTATTTCAACCTACAAGCAATGAAGCTCGTACTCAGGGCTGAGAATCACAGTGGCGTTGGAGCAAAATTTTAGATTTTTCACTTAACTAGACTTCACAAAGGACCTATAGTGATCGTCAGATCCTTAAAATTTGTGAGAGATAAGATTCTAGAATACTTCAGAATTAGATCGACCAACGACTTATCCACTTTGAATCAAACATCTAGATCACTTGATACTAACAGAAGATCCTCACCATCCACTCTAAAAACTTGATTATAGTTTGACAAAGAAATACATAGAGAAACTCGAGGTGATAAGAAAGGTTGTTGTGCACACAGATGCGCCTAGCCAAAAGCAAAGGGACCTTGAGCAAAGTAGTAGCAAAGCAAGAGCAAACAAAAGCAAACAAAGAAAATGAAAAGAAAACACCAAAACCAACCAAAGCGAGACAACAAAAGAAAACAACAAAGAAACTACTCTAAAGCAAGAAATTGACAGCAAACCAACTAACCTAAGGAAAGCAAGAAAGAGGAGTATTTACAAGAAACCTACACTACTCAAAATGAGTTATGTATAAAGATATTTACAAAGAACTATGTTCAGGTAAGGTGAGCATATACTCATGCCCATTGGATTTTGCAATGTGTGCATAAGCAAACGAGCAATTATTATAGTTCTCAACCATGCAAATTTATCCTTATACTCAGAGGGAATAAATTCAATATGGTAGCATTCAAATTCTACCCCAACATCACGAAGAATCAACAATTGAGGAGGCTCATTAAACCCATGATTAATCCATAAATATGTCCATTTTTTCTCATTCCCATAATCAAAATGATAAGTGCAGCTATGAAAATTAACAGGAGCAAGGAAGGTTAAAACCTAGATTTTATCACATGGAGGTGGTAGCATTTGACAATTGAGAGCTAGCACCACATCATTAGTCTTTGCATCAACAACCTTAGACGGGCATGGTGGAGGGTGCAGCATTTCAGGAATCAGGTCTGCATAAGGCAGGGAGAATGGGGTAGCAAACACTTCTTCCACATCTTGTGTGGGATCAACAATCCCCCCTGGTAGTTCTTCAAAAAGAAGTACTTCATCTCGTTGATCTTCTGCAAACTGAGCATCCACATTATTGTTGTCCTCGAAAGGAAACATGTTGTCCCATCTCCTTTCCCAAGTGTCGACCTTATCTTCATGATGCTCAATGTCATGGGATGATGACATGTACAAATCTGTCCTATTGCAACCATCTGAATATAAAGGAGGATCAACAACAATCATGGTAGAAGGATTCCAAGTTGCACCTTGTAGTCGACCGGGTGCTTCATCTTTGTTGTTAGCCATCTCAGCACCCCCACCTTTGTCTTCTTCTCTTTGTTGTTCATGCAACTCATCATGATGTTCACTCATTTCCCCTTGCTCACTATCGCTATAAACAGAGAAGGAACCTCTCTCCCAATCTAGAAACTCTAGTGCATCACCATTCAGAGGCTCAAGGAGTATGTCTCCATCACTACCATCTTCTGGGATGTGCTCTTCCTCAGCATGAGCATAACTCCGGAGTATAGGTCCCAATGGAAAGAAGTCATCAATTGATGGCACCTCATTAAGGGGACCAAAATTTACTATGTGATTTTCCCCCAAAGACTCACCATAAAGCCCATTGTCCATGGTGCACAAATGTTCTTCAAGAGGAAAACATTCTTGATGACTGGTGGACAACATTCCAGTTTGATCTACTTCATCACTCAAAAGCTTGAGATTGTATTGTTGTACTCCTTCTATTGCTGTCCCAACATCCTCTTGAGGACTGCCTTTAGTTGAGTTGTGACTTGGCTCGAGTTCTTGATCCTCACATTCCATTCTTGAAGCCACTGCAAGAAGTGGTGTGCTCGGTTGCCTTGCTTGTTCTCTAATTTGTTGGACAACTTCTTGGCACAGTCCATACGTAAACTCAGAGTGGGATGAATCATGGAGCCTTCACCAATTTGGTAGAAGAAATACCTCCAAATCCACCTGGTATTTTAGCTCTGACCAATCCTTTGCTAATCTGGAGACGAGCTGGTCATATCTTTCCGCTACTAGGTCCTCATCATCACTTGAAAAAGAAGCTTGATGGTAGATAGCCATGGAAAGTGGTTGTTCCCACTTCTCCAAACTTTCATTTTCATATTCTCGATCACTATTATTTATGGAGGAGAGGTCTTCTAATCTGATTTTGGGTGTGCCTTCATCATCATTTTTTTTTCTCAATGCTGTCAACCTCTTCCTCTTGCTGATTTTCAGTATCTTCATTGGCTACCCCAACATACATTGTTGCAGACTTCATTGATTCATCATCAACTTCCATTGGCTCCTCTTCCAGAGTGGAGGACTGCTCTTTGCTAATAGAGGAAAGGCTTCCTAACTCCCTTCTGGCTGAACTTTCATCAAAGCTTTCTGTTGTCCCAAGGAAATTAGCTTCTTCCTTTTCATTTTTAGCTTCAACATTTGTTGTCCCAGCATCTATTTTTGTGGAACTTCTTGGTTTGACTTGAAGGTTTTTTCCTCCAGATGTTCGTAGATTTTCTGCTCATGGGATGACTCATTCTCCTTAACAGTTGGCTGCTCCAACTTGTTCAAATTGCCTTTGACTTGGGTGATGATGCTTGCACACGACGAACAAGTAAATTCAGCATGTGGTGCATTATGAAATCTACACCAGCTTGAAATTAGTACTTTCTCCAATCTTGGTCCATCTTTGCTGCCCAAACATTCTTGGATCAACTCTTCAAATGCCTTGGCTGCCATGGTTGTCAATTCTTCCTCTGGGTCTGCAAGGGCTAAAGGCTGATATATTTCCCAAAAAGGAATCTCTCCTTGCAAGAATCTTTCAATTCTGCTCAAGAAGGTTAGACACTCCAATTCATTGTGCCTTCAAGTGCAATGGATCCTACACTTATCCGCTAATTAAAATTGCTGCAATGGCCTCTTCAATCTACTATTTAAATTTGCATGTAGCTGAACGATGTTGATTTGCACATGCTGCTCCATTTCAACTCGACTTCTTTTTGCCTTCAAAATTTTCTAATTTTATGTTTTAGCATTAAAAAATATCTCTCTATGTCAGATTTCTTCTTTGAAAGTGCTCTTATCAACATCCAACATTCAACTTTGTAGCCTCAACATGTTAGGCCCTCCCTCTAGCGC
Organism: Sequoiadendron giganteum; assembly: GCA_007115665.2. Classification (NCBI taxonomy): domain Eukaryota; kingdom Viridiplantae; phylum Streptophyta; class Pinopsida; order Cupressales; family Cupressaceae; genus Sequoiadendron; species Sequoiadendron giganteum. Next base: position 180,696,415 of record CM021102.1, on the reverse strand, counting down.
CAGTTTTGTTGATGGTGTTTTTATGCACTTCACAACACAGGTAATACGTAGGTGCATTACCTCTCTTGAAAGACAATTTTCCATAATCAGATTGCAGAACACTATCCCAAGGTCTCTCGGATGTCAGGTCATGACGATGCTTGAAATATTTTAGTTGATTTATGTGATTTGCTGGAATCACAAGGTGGACTTACGGATGAGTTACAAAGCGGGGAAGTTGGATCTGCAAATGGAGTTCTTGAGATGGGAAAGTTGTTGAGCGTTTGTTGCAGGTTCAAAGAACAGTTTGAAACTCCATTTCAACATCAGATTTAGCTTTACAATGTGCAATGAACCTTGCCTAAGGTTACTTATTAAAAAAAAGGGAAAAAGGGCAGGGAAGAGAGAAGGTTCTTGGATCTGAAACTATGAATGAACAGTGATCATGGAGGTTGCTACAGTAGACAAACTCCCTAAACTGGGTTTTGCTTGGCCAAGAGGATCCTATAGTTACACAAAACCAGTGCAATCTTCTAAAGACTATAGATTTTCAGTTTGCATACACACATCATGAACATGCAAGTGAACTAAGTTGCAACAATCAAATAAATAAGCCTAGGCTAACTTTGCACACCAGCTTGTCATCAATAAGTACCAAAAGTATGGGCTGGAAATTCATCAAATACTATAACAACAATGTCCATCACCACTTCCATTCAAAAAATTACAACTAAAACTAACTTGGAAGGTAGTACCATGCACACATAATGAACAAACCCAAAAGTAACACCCATAGATCATGCAATGTTGCTTTCTATTGCTGCAGAATGTTTTTACAACAACTCTCCAACACTTACAAATGAGGGGAAGACCCCTATTTATAGTTTACCAAAGCCCAAATGAATGGCTATGATTTAGTTACACTGTGTGGCCCAAATTCAATTACATTAGGGCTTCACCTACCCCGCAATATTCAGCAATTTAAAATACATCTATTGTCTTTTCCCTATTATGTCTTGTAGTGGCCAATCATTGTAGTAGTTTTGTCTACTAGCTGATTTCCCTTTTACTATAATTGAAATTGACTGAAAGCCACCTTCTCCTGATGGAATTTTAGCATTCCTCATTGGATCAAATGTTTCTATCGATGAACCCATGGTAGGCTTCTTGAAACCGAAAATGAGAGGTCGAAATGTTGTTTTAGGAATGCTGATTTGAAAACGGCCGACGGAGCACAGAACTCCGGATGGTATTTCCTAGCTACAATTTTAGAATTTGAAAGTTCCAAGGAGGAGAAGACCCCATTTTAGTATCTGGTTCGAAGTTCATTTTTGATTTGGAGGTGCGCTTGTACATTTCAGAAACATGAGCCCGTAATGCTATTCTGGAAATGTTGTTTGAAACGGTCGACAGAGCACGGAATTCCGGATGGTATTTCCTGGCTGCAATTTTGGAATTTGAAAGTTCCAGGGAAAATAAGACCCCATTTTAGCATTTGGGTCGAAGTTCATTTTTGATTTGGAGGTGCGCTTGTATGTTCCGGAAACATGAGCCTGAAATGTTGTTCTGGAAATGTTGTTTAAAACGACCAACGGAGCACGAAACTCCAGATGGTATTTCCCGGCTACAATTTTGGAATTTGAAAGTTCTAAGGAGGATAAGACCCCATTTTAGCATCTGGGTCGAAGCCCGTTTTTTATTTGGAGGTGCCCTTGTATGTTCTGGAAACATGAGCCCGGAATGCTGTTCTGGAAATGTTGTTGTAGGAAAACAGTTTTGGAATTTTCAAAACTTCCTGAAACTTAATAAAACCTTGTTAGTTCAATTAGGCACCACATAAAAATCCAAAATCCATAGGAAATCTATCCCCAAAGTCAAAGAATGAAGGAAAAAGCGAATCGAGCAAGTGGGGGGGACGAAGCCCGAAAAACCCAAGACTTAGCCATTTTTTATTTTACGGGCAAAATATGGTCAGCCAAAAATGAGACTTTGAAGGGCATGTTGACCAACTAGGACAGAAAAATGAGGGGCACACAAAATGAGATGGGAGCAAAGAAGCTCGTCGGGAGCGAAAAAAGAGGGTCCCTACCAACGGTGGGGCATGTGTGCAAAATATGCACAACAGTTTCCTTTTGTCATGTCTTGTATTTGTTGTTGTAAGATATTCATTTGGGATGATAAGGCAATAACCAGATCTATACCTTGTGTGGGTTGTGGTATTTCGGTTTTGTTTGTTCTAGGTGCTTCTCTTAGGCAATTTACGTCAAAGTCTTTAGGAAGCTTAGCACCTGATTCAACCAACATTAAGAGGTATTTCTCATGTCCTGTTCTAAGATCTTTTCCATGAATTTATGGAATTTTGGATCCTATTGGACTATTTGTATGTCTTCTAGAGTTATTTCATTTTTGTCACTTTGATGTAGACTATTCCAGGGATTTTCTTTTTCCATTGTATTTGATGTTTCAAGTTCCTTTTCTAAGAGCCTTTGTTTTTGTAACCCGGTGCAGATTGGCATACAAGTGTTTTGTTCTTTCTACCAAACTTTGATCTTCTATATTGGAAAATGTCAAGTGAATTTTTAATGAAGTCAAATAAGATGATATATCTTATTGATAAGACTAGGTTAAAAAGTTGATTACTATGCCTTGTTTTGTGATGATAGGATGATAATATCCTAATGATGAAAATTTAGTGTAATAATCAAGATTTTGTTTTGATTTGACACTTAATGATTTGTAAGATCTGTGTTTTAGTTGGAAAGAATGGAAACTTGTATGGACCTATCTGATTTTGGTTTCTAGATAGTGACTCTGATAAAAAGATACTTCTTCTTTGGTAAAAATCCATGTTTCGATGACAAACAAACTGACTGATATCTTTTTGAACTCTCTTTTTTGAAAGTGCTAAAATAGAGTTCAGAAGCGCTAAAACAGGTGATGGAAGCGCTATTTCTCAGAAGTGCTAGAACAGAGTTCAAATGTGCTGAAATAGATGATGGAAATGCTATTTGGTGGAAATGCTATAACAGTGATCGTAAGCGCTAAAAAAGTGCTTGGAAGTGCTATTTTATGAAAGTGCTAAAACAGAGTCCCAAAGTGCTGAAACAGATTTCCAGAGCATTAAAACAAGAGGGTTGATTTTTAAGACTCCTTATTGTAAAATTTGACTTGGCCTTCTGGTGCATTCTATCATTGTTTGTGGGATGTAGGATTGACGTATGCATTGGCTATGATTGTGATATTGTGTGAGGGCTCTCCTTTGGAAGAAAGCTCATGAATAAAGAGGTTCTACTGTGTAATCAAGAGTATGACCTCTAGCAAAGTCATGATACCTATGAATGAAGGTTCTATGTTGTAATAAGATCTTTCAACTTTGACATAAGAAATCCCTTTTCCTCAAAATATTTTGATAACCAAGTGGCCTCTTGGGTTTGTTGATTTTGATGGTTTTCTTGACAAACTTGGTTGATTTCCACTCTCGAATCATAAATCTTTCTAACCTGATTTGACTTGTAGTTTTCTGGATGACCTTTTATCCGATTTTTAATGATTTTTGAGAACACAACAAGCAAATTGTAGAATAATTATTTTAGAATATGAACAGATAGTGTATATTCAAGAACCACAAATATTCCTTATTTATTTTTACTAGTTTGTTTTGACAAATATACAATTCAGACAGACTCACTCTTAAGGTCAAAAAGATCATCGTTATACTCAACAACCCACATCTTAAAATTGCGTTGACCCACACAGTCGTGTCACCCCCTAGAGGGTGCCCATGTTTTTGTCATTTCCAGGTGCGTACTCAGAGTTGGATTTCTCATCCTCTGAGCAAATAGTCCTTGGAAATTATATGGTGAGTGTCTTGGGGGCAGATTCTTCCCTCCCCTTGCACCTTGAGTATTATAATGTCTGGTTACTAACTCAGCTGGATATTACACTATGGTTCATAGATAGGGTTTTCGTGCGGTGCGAAAATTGATAAAATCGCTCAAGAGACCTCCCAATCTTTAGAACAAATATTTTGGGGATGGTTATCTTTGCACACTACCATTGGAATTTCATCAACAACTTGCATTTTGATTAGAGTGGTTTTGAATTCTTGGCTTTAGATGTTCCCACTTAGGTCGTTCTCATAGGGTGAGTACTTTTTCCCACTACAATAGGCCTTTTAAAGGTTTTAACAAAAGCATAAATTTGCATGAAAATAAAGGATGAGTTTGGTAGTTTGATCACCCAGTTAAGGGGAGAGCATAAGCCTATTCACCACATAAGCACAACAGATAAATGATTCGTTTTAAGCCCAAAAGACAATTTTTTTTAATTTATGTGAAGATTTTGCTTCACAAAAGTCATGGTGTCTATTTTAACTGATATAGAAAAAGTGTGATGGCTACCCTAGGATTGATAAATTTTAAACCATAAATGGCTACCCTAGGATTCATAAATTTTAAACCAAATGATTATCCTAGGATTCGTTCATTTTAGTCTAGATGTATCAAAATGAAATTCTGGCCATGGTCACGTCGGATCCAAATGACAAAATACAGAAGCGCTAAAACAGTCAATGAAAGAACTATAGTATTTCCCAGGTGTACTAAAACAGAAAGTGTTGAAACATAGTAGCGAAGCGCTAAAGTATTTCACGGATGTACTATATCAGCTATATTGGAGATGGATGATCGATGTACCAAAATAGTTCATGGAAATGCTATAGTACAAAGTGCTAAAAATTTTAACGGATGCATTATAGTTTCACGGAAGCATCGAAATAGAGGACAGAAGCGCCATAGTTTTCCATCAATGTGCTATAGTTTTTGACGGAAGTGCTAAAATAGAACACGTCGGAAACCTGGGTGACACTTTTCAGAAAAATTACAAAATATGGGGTTAAGGCCCCATGGTGGGTGCCAAATTGTAAGTGTGAATAAGTAGAAAAGAATAAAACACTTCTTAATGAAACATTATATCAAATATTAAGCAAATAATCTACTGAAATCATCTCATTGTCTCCTATCTTCAAAGATTTCTTAAGCTATTATGCTCTCAGATTTAAATAACACTATAACTGTTAAAATGACAATCTAAAGAATGGAATGATGCTGATGTAATGATGTGAAGCTAAAATGATAATGCTAAATGATAAAAGAACTACTGTAACATGAATTGACATAAAAAATGATGAAAGAATCTACATGATGCTGCCATGATATGATTCTAAAATGTTGGATGCTTAAATTTCTTGATGCTTGATGCTTGATGATTTAAGTCCTACAGAGTAAGAGTGCATAAGCTTGATAATATGGATCCTTTTGTTGGTTGAATGAAGCTTTATTTATAGATTTCTCGGGAGAAGAAATGCATAGGGATAACAAAGATAGGCTTGGACTCAATCTGAAGGATTGAATGGTGAGAGATGAAGGAGATTGAGAATATTTTGGGGATTGTCTCTACCCATGAAAACACCGGGCAAGAGAAGAGGAAGGATTGATGGAAGAGGATTGAGAGATAAATTTGCAATTTGTCTCCAATTTGTCTCCTAAACTTCCCATGAAGTTTGAAGGCATTAATTTTGACATATTTTGACATAAATTAGACATAGGATATCTAATTTGATTTTTGAGGAAATATAGAGGAATATTCTTTATGCCTTTATTTAAATATTTTGGATTATTTAGATTAGCCAAAGAGGGATAAATAATTTAATAAAACAAACTATATAGGTTTTTTATTAAAATAAAATAGAAGAATATGGTAGTTAATCAATAAAGTGTTTAATCTTTATTTAGTTAATTGAAGATTTGATGTGATAGAATAAAATAGGGTAAAATGATAATTAAATCAAATAAATTATTTGATTTTATTTATTTAATTAGGATGAGATAATAGAAGAAACAGAAGAATTTAAATGTGAGTGTGAACTTGAACTATATAAATAAATATTTCTATTTATTCAATAGTAGAGGAATTTAGGATAATTAGTCAAATAATTCGTATTTAATTAATCGGATTCTCCAGACCAACTTTAGGTGTATACAAACATAATCTAAATTAATGCAAACTAAATGAAATATGAATGATAAAATGAGAGAAAAGGAAGAAAACACTCACAAAGAACCAAGAGATGAAGCCTCCAACAACTAAACATCTTCATACCTGTGCACATAAGACTGAGGAAATTTTTTGGAGTTTTTCAGGGGCTTGCCTTAGTCAAACCCCTATTTCACTGTTTTCACCTCCACAAATAGCTAGGTAGGATCAAGATATATAAAATATATAAAGAAAAGACATGTGATAAAAATAAACCCCACAAAGGAGGAGAACCCATATCACGAATACAAATAAATAAAGAAAATATTGTATAGACAAGATTATCTAAGGTAAAATAACAAGAGAGTGCTACCAATAGCTTATGATTCTCCTCTTGAATTGACAACCATCATAGACCCTTGAGGGAGAATTTTTGTAGATCTTCGCTATGAGAGTGAGAGAGCAAGAGGGAATAAAAAAGGGATAGAGATGATAGAGAGATTGATTGATAGATGATATAGATTGACTAATAAATAAATATATTGATAGATGGATGATACAGTCCCCAAAATGAAGTATTTTTGGAAAGTATATGCATGCAAGAGTCATTCCGGTGCATCTGCAAGCTATCATAGGAATTCCATTCATTGGTAGGTTGGAAACATAATGTCTCAATAGTTATTGCAATTGAGAATCTATTTAGGATGTTATCCCAACACATAAACATTTACACAACATGCGTTCATCCACGATAAAAATTTCCTTAATGAAAGGAAACAAATGGGTTATGAAATTAAGGATTAAATTAGTGTTGGGTCAATTGAAAGTTATCTCCTAGGATAGAAAAGTGAAGGTTGGTTGCGGCACAAAAGAATGGGACACATTAAATTTGATAATCTTGTGAAGATTAGCTCCATGCAAGAAGCGAGAGACATGCCAAAGATTGTCAAGCTTGCAAATACCATGTGTAGAGAATGTGAAATTGGGAAGCAGACAAGAATAAAGTTCAAGAACAAATAATATTCTACTAAAATACCTTTGGAACTAATTCATGGTTCATAGATAGGGTTTTCGTGCAGTGTGACAATTGATAAAATCCCTCAAGAGACCTCCCAATCTTTAGAACAAATATTTTGGGGATGGTTATCTTTGCACACTACCATCAAGTTGGACTTTCATCAACAACTTGCATTTTGATTAGAGTGGTTTGGAATCCTTGGCTTTAGGTGTTCCCACTTAGGTCGTTCCCGTAGGGTGAGTACTTTTTCCCACTATGATAGGCCTTCTAAAGGTTTTAACAAAAGCGTAAATTTGCATGAAAATAAAGGATGAGTTTGGCAATTTGATCACCCATTTAAGGGGAGAGCATAAGCCTATTCACCACATAAGCACAACAGATAAATGATTCGTTTTAAGCCCAAAAGATAATTTTTTCTAATTTATGTGAAGATTTTGCTTCACAAAAGTCATGGTGTCTATTTTAACTGATATAGAAAAAGTGTGATGGCTACCCTAGGATTGATAAATTTTAAACCAAATGATTATCCTAGGATTGGTTCATTTTAGTCCAAATGTATCAAAATGAAATTCTGGCCGCGGTCACGTTGGATCCAGATGACAAAATACAGAAGCGCTAAAACAGTCAATGAAATAACTATAGTATTTCCCAGATGTACTAAAACTGAAAGCACTGAAACAGAGTAGCGAAGCACTAAAGTATTTCACGGATGTGCTATATCAGCTATATTGGAGATGGATGACCGATGTGCCGAAATAGTTCATGGAAATGCTATAGTACAAAGTGCTAAAAATTTTAATGGATGCATTATAGTTTCATGGAAGCATCGAAATAGAGGATGGAAGTGCCATAGTTTTCCATCAATGCGCTATAGTTTTTGACGGAAGTACTAAAACATAACACGTTGGAAACCTGGGTGACACTTTTCAGAAAAATTACAAAATATGGGGTTAAGGCTCCATGGTGGGTGCCAAATTGTAAGTGTGAATAAGTAGAAAAGAATAAAACACTTCTTAATGAAACATTATATCAAATATTAAGCAAATAATCTACTGAAATCATCTCATTGTCTCCTATCTTCAAAGATTTCTTAAGCTATTATGCTCTCAAATTTAAATAACACTATAACTGTTAAAATGACAATCTAAAGAATGGAATGATGCTGATGCAATGATGTGAAGCTAAAATGATAATGCTAAATGATAAAAGAACTACTGTAACATGAATTGACATAAAAAATTATGAAAGAATCTACATGATGCAGCCATGATATGATTCTACAATGTTGAATGCTTAAATTTCTTGATGCTTGATGCTTGATGATTTAATTCCTACAGAGTAAGAGTGCATAAGCTTGATAATATGGATCCTTTTGTTGGTTGAATGAAGCTTTATTTATAGATTTCTCGGGAGAAGAAATGCATAGGGATAACAAAGATAGGCTTGGACTCAATCTGAAGGATTGAATGGTGAGAGATGAAGGAGATTGAGAATATTTTGGGGATTGTCTCTACCCATGAAAACACCGGGCAAGAGAAGAGGAAGGATTGATGGAAGAGGATTGAGAGATAAATTTGCAATTTGTCTCCAATTTGTCTCCTAAACTTCCCATGAAGTTTGAAGGCATTAATTTTGACATATTTTGACATAAATTAGACATAGGATATCTAATTTGATTTTTGAGGAAATATAGAGGAATATTCTTTATGCCTTTATTTAAATATTTTGGATTATTTAGATTAGCCAAAGAGGGATAAATAATTTAATAAAACAAACTATATAGGTTTTTTATTAAAATAAAATAGAAGAATATGGTAGTTAATCAATAAAGTGTTTAATCTTTATTTAGTTAATTGAAGATTTGATGTGATAGAATAAAATAGGGTAAAATGATAATTAAATCAAATAAAGTATTTGATTTTATTTATTTAATTAGGATGAGATAATAGAAGAAACAAAAGAATTTAAATGTGAGTGTGAACTTGAACTATATAAATAAATATTTCTATTTATTCAATAGTAGAGGAATTTAGGATAATTAGTCAAATAATTCGTATTTAATTAATCGGATTCTCTAGACCAACTTTAGGAGTATACAAACATAATCTAAAGTAATGCAAACTAAATGAAATATGAATGATAAAATGAGAGAAAAGGAAGAAAACAATCACAAATAACCAAGAGATGAACCCTCCAACAACTAAACATCTTCATACCTATGCACATAAGACTGAGGAAATTTTTTGGGGTTTTTCAGGGGCTTGCCTCAGTCAAACCCCTATTTCACTGTTTTCACCTCCACAGATAGCTAGGTAGGATCAAGATATATAAAATATATAAAGAAAAGACATGTGATAAAAATAAACCCCACAAAGGAGGAGAATCCATATCACGAATACAAATAAATAAAGACAATATTGTATAGACAAGATTATCTAAGGTAAAATAACAAGAGAGTGTTAACAATAGCTTATGATTCTCCTCTTGAATTGACAACCATCATAGACCCTTGAGGGAGAATTTTTGTAGATCTTTGCTATGAGAGTGAGAGAGCAAGAGGGAATAAAAAAGGGATAGAGATGATAGAGAGATTGATTGATAGATGATATAGATAGACTAATAGATAAATATATTGATAGATAGATGATACAGTCCCCAAAATGAAGTATTTTTAGAAAGTATATGCATGCAAGAGTCATTCCGGTGCATCTGCAAGCTATCATAGGAATTCCATTCATTGGTAGGTTGGAAACATAATGTCTCAATAGTTATTGCAATTGAGAATCTATTTAGGATGTTAGCCCAACACATAAACATTTACACAACATGCGTTCATCCATGATAAAAATTTCCTTAATGAAAGGAAACAAATGGTTTAAGAAATTAAGGACTAAATTAGTGTTGGATCAATTGAAAGTTATCTCCTAGTATAGAAAAGTGAAGGTTGGCTGTGGTACAAAAGAATGGGACACATTAACTTTGATAATTTGTGAAGATTAGCTCCATGCAAGAAGCGAGAGACATGCCAAAGATTGTCAAGCTTGCAAATACAATGTGTAGAGAATGTCAAATTGGGAAGCAAACAAGAATAAAGTTCAAGAACAAATAATATTCTACTAAAATACCTTTGGAACTAATTCATATTGATTTGTGCAGACCTACCAAAATAAATATTCTTCAAGGTGAAAGGTATTTCATGTTACTTATTGATGTTTTATCATAATGACATGGGTTGCTGTCTTAAAAGAAAAACCAAAAGCCTTTAGTAGATTTAAAATATTTAAGTCAATGGTTGAGAATAAAATGAATACTAGAATCAAGTGTCTAAGGTCTAATAGAGGTGGTTAGATCACATCAAGTGAGTTTGAAGAATTTTGTGAAGAGCATGGGATAAAGAGACATTATTTTGTTTCTAGAACTCCTCAAAAAATTGGAGTGGTGGAGAGAAAGAATAGAACAATTCAAGAGATGACGAGAAAAATGTTGAATGAAGCCAAATTTCTTGATATCTATTGGAAGGAAGTATTCCATACTACTATCTATATCCTTAATAGAGGTCAGTTAGGGTGGATAGCACAAAAAATCCCTATGAGCTTTGGTATGGGATATCGACTACTGTCAAATATTTCAAAATCTTTAGAAGTGGATGCTTTATCAAGAGAGATGAAGAAGGTTTGGGAAAGTTTTATTCAAGATCAGATGAATGAATCTTTCTTGGGTATTCAACTAGGAGAAAAGCTTTAAAATGCTATAAAAAAAGATAGAGGAAGGTTGTCGAAAGTGAAAATTTCAAAGTAGATGAAGAATCACATCAAAGCACACACAATCAAGAAGATTGTTGGATTAGTGAATCTACCTGCACAAAGGAAGAGGAAGAAGATATTATGAAAAAAGGAGGAAGCACAAGAGAAATTCCCCAAGACTCTTGTCAAGTATGCTCTAAGGAATCATTCAGAAGATCATATCATTAGAGATAAGAATGAAGAAGTGAAAACAAGAAGGTTTGAAAAAGAAAATGAACATGTAAAATTTTCTCTATTGTCAAGAATAGAACCAAAGACTTTTGTTGATGCCAACAAAGATGATGGATGGATACAAGCAATGAAAGAAGAGCTAAATCAAATTGAGAAAAATAAGACTTGGGAATTGGTTCTAAGTCCTGCAAACAAGAATGTGATAGGAACAAAATGGGTACTCAAAAATAAATAGAATGAAGATGGAGATGTTGTAAGAAATAAAGCAAGACTAGTATGGAAAGGATATTCACAAGTGGAAGGAATTGAATCTAAGGAAACATTTTCTCCAGTGGTAAGAATGGAGGCTATCAAAATGTTTTTTTCATTTTCTATTCATAGGAACTTCAAATTTTGTTAGATGGGTGTGGAATCTACTTTCTTGAATGGTGAATTAGAAGAAGTGTACAAAATTCACAACTTGATGGATTTCAACTATCAAAAGACCCAAAAATGGTATGCATACTTAAGAAGGCAACGTATGGTCTCAAGAAAGCCCCTAGGGCTTGGTATATAAGGCTGGACATGTAGCTACTTCAGCAAGGATTCAAGAAAGGTACCATAGATAGTAATTTGTACATAATAATAGAAGACAAAAATATTTTAATTTTTGTGGTATATGTTGATGATATAATATTTGGTAAAAACGATGAAATGTGTAAGAGGTTTGTTGAAGATATGTAAAAAAAATTTGAAATGTCTATGTTAGGAGAGTTATCATTCTTTCTTGGAGTTCAAATTGCACAATCAAATGATGAAATCTTTATCTCTCAAGCAAAATATGTCAAGGAAATGCTAAATAATTTTGGTATGAAAGATTGTAAACTAGTGAGTACTCCTATGGTAATTTGTTGCCATTTTAGTAAGGATGATGTGACTCTATATAGTTCTATGATTCCAAGGGCCTATTGTACTAGCTTCTTCAAGGCCTAATATTATAGAAGAATTTTTCTTGGTTGCAATGTTTCAAGTTAGTCCAAAAATAAACTCATGTAAAAGTTGTCAGAGGATTTTCAAATATTTGAAGAGCACTTTGGACTATGGATTGTGGTATAAAAAGGGTAATGAATTTTTCTTTGAATGCATATACTAATGTTGATTGGGCTAATAGTGTTGATGATAGAAGAAGTATTAGTAGTGGAGCTTTCTTTTTGGGAGATAGGTTGGTCTCTTGGTTTAGTAAGAAGTGGGACTTAGTGTCCTTATCACACTAAAAGAAAAATATATTGTTGCAGCATCTTGTTTCACCTAAGTGTTATGGATGAAGCAACCTCGAAGGAAATTAAGGTGATGTATGATGATACCATTCCAATTCTGTGTGATAATACAAGAACCATTAGTATTTCAAAGAATCCAATGATGCATTCTAGAACCAAGCACATATCTATCGGATATCACTTCTTAAGAGTGAAATTTGTGGATCAAGAAGTAAGATTGGAGTATGTGCCCACAAAGGAACAAGTTGCGAACATCTTCACAAAGGCACTTTCAAAGGATGCATTTGAGTATCTTAGGCAAAAGCTAGGGTTTGTCGCCCCTCCTTCTAACTAGATGCATAACTAGTGCATCTATCCAGGGGGAGAAATTCAAGATATATTTTTATCCCTAGATTGATGAAGGATACCTCTTAGGGGAAGAAGGTAGTAGAATGTTGAGGTTTATGTAGATAGGGGTAGCTTGTATGTTGTGGCAAGATTAGTTAATGACCACTTGCCCTTTGTCCCTGATTTCAATGTGGGAGAGATAGAGCAATGGGGAGACATTGTATATCTTGTTAGTGTTGCTCTTCTTGGTGTTTCCATCAATTTCAAAGGGGGAAATTGTTTCAATCATGTGGCAAGTTTTGTCATTGATGTCAATAGTATGGAGGTTTCTAATGATGGTGTCTCTAATTTTAGCATGATGGTAGTGTGTGGTTAGTTGTAAATGCCGCAATCAGGATGTTAAGTATAATGTATGAGGGTTGAATGTCATGGGTTGCTATAACAATTATTTCCTATTGATCATGAATAAGTGTATGATTATTTTTATATTGTGTTCACTGTCTATTGATGTAACGATTGTATAAAAGATTCTCTTACAACCAATGGCTCAAGAGGTTGCTCTGAAATGCTCCCAAGAATTCTCTACATTCCTTCGCATTTTAAGATATGGTCTTGCAGTTTGAAGGATAGACGAACTCAAGTGTGAAGTATGTGTGTTCCTATTTTCATATCATAGATGTCACTATATAAGTTTTATGAGTAAGTAGAGTGAATAATGTACTATTGTAGTTATGGAAGGTTATGAGAAATGCATTGGATTTCTCCGTAGTCATTATTGTGGCCTTGCATTTTACAAGATGTATTTTCCATGTCTATATGTTGTCTCTCTTTGAGTTTCTGTTGTTGAAGTATACTACAAATTGAGTTTTCAAATTTGTATCTCAAGACTGTGTTGTTTAGGTTTACAATAGATACTAAATTTTTGTGTCTTTTTGCTTATGCCAACATAATGTTGCATGAAGTTGTGAAAGAAGTGTATGTAAATATTCCTAAATATCATTTGATTCTTGTGATGTAATATGTGTGATGCTATATTGTCTCTCTAGCATTACCTGTGGTCTAAAGTTAATATTTTGAAGGTTGAGTGTTTACTAGGCTTACTTAATACATTAATTTTTTTACACCAAGTTTTATGGTATGTACAAGCATTGGAATGCATGCAAAGTTAAATGAGGTTCTTCTTATCTCCTAGCTTGGATCGCATTGAATTTCCCTTTCCCACATATGTTTTAAAGCTGACTCAATATGGTCATTGCATGTTTAATGTTCATATGCTCTAGTGTGACTGACAAGGAGAGATTCTTTTATGCTTGCAGAAGGTGTACATGAAAGATCAAGTGTGTGGTCAAAGTGAACAAGTGTTCAATGAGTTATTAATGCATTTTTTCAAAAGAAATGCGTTGAAGGTAGATGAATATGTGTGAATTTGTAGAGAAGTATTTAATGTATGCCAAAGGCAGTGAGCCTAAAGTAGAAGAGTAAAAGTGAAGTGTGGAAGGCAGTGAGTTGACCAAAGTATGTAAGTGAGTGATGGAGGTAGTGAGTCAAAGGTAGAAGTTCAAAGTGTGAATGTTGGAGGTAGCGAGCCAAAGGTAGAGAAGTATAACTATTGAAAGAAATGAGCCAAAGGTAGCCAAAGTGTTACAATAATGTTTGAGCATCTGACTCATTAAAGTATCATATTTCTAGGTTGTAGCCTCATTCTGTAAGTGTTGAGCAAGGATTTTTAAGCTTCCTTAGGTAAAATACCTTAAAACCTATTACAATTATTGCTTCATTTTTGTGAGGCTAGATTTGGACATTAGCTCCAAGCAACTTTATCACCATGTTTTTTTCCCTTGTTGGGTTTTCCATGTAAATCTGGTGTTGTGCTCTTTCTTTGAATGTTTTAAGGAAGTAATACGTTTTGGTTGATAAGTTGAATTAAATTAATTTGAGGATATACTAATTCCCCCCTCTGTATATCTATGTGTTCTAACAACAAAAACCAATACATTGTTAGAAATCTCATCATAATTGTTGATGTAGGTTTTAGCATGACAATGGGTTTGAATGGTAAACCTTCCCCTACTTGGAAGGTGGATAGCCTCAAAAGTCTTCATTAATTGTAATTTATGAGGTTGACTAGGGTATCCCTATTCAAGAGTGCTTTAGCTAGTCTATTCAAGGGGATATGTGTATGATATCAATTTATTCATAGAATTAGTGATTTGGCATATAAAAATTGCATTCTATCAATCAATGTAAACCCTCTAGTTCAATATAAAAATGTGTTCATGAAATCCATTTCAAATTATCAAACTCCTTGCAAGTTTTTTCCAACATTAATTTTGATCAAAAGAAATTATTTAAAGGCATGTGGCAACCTATTTTATCTAAAATTAGAATTTTGTAGCTTGGAATATAAAAATCCATTCATGTTATTTACCCAATTATAAAGGAGTTATAATTCATTTTTTATGATAACAAAAGATATGTGTAGATATAAGTTTCATCATGTAGAAGTCGAATTCACTTACAATTTCTACCTTATGTGAATTTAAATTCATCCTTGACATCCTAAACTAATTCTAATCTAACATTGTTATAGAAAGAAGGAGTAAAAATTGTAGGGAAAAAGAAAAGAGAAAAAAATACAAACCTATTTTCAAACCCTCCAAACACCATTTGATGAATTTATTTTTTTAATGGAAAACCATTCCTCACCTAATTCGTTACCTACAACCAAAACGAAGGAAGGTGCGATCTTTGAACTAACAAAAACCAAGTGCATGATAGATTTTGAATTCAATAGGACACAGATGTGTTTAGTTTCATAACACAAAATTCCTCACCATTACCATGATATCAATGATATATAACACATATCAAACTCATCAAACCTCCATTGAATTAAATGCATGGAAATAGAAGAAAGTAGATATAGATTTTGGAAAATACCATAAAAATGAAAACCCAAAGAAAAAAAGAGCCAAATTTGGTATATTGTCTACAAAACCCCTAAAAGAGACAAAATATAAATGGAATGTCACAAGACAAATGTCTTGTTGCAATTTTGTCTCATTTTCCCATAACATTTTAGTAAAAATTTAAATTTTGTATCCATGTCATGATCTTCATGTGCACACTTCCCAAGTGTCTTGCACACCCTCCTAAATATTTTCCTATAAATAGGTGGTAAAATTATCCAATGCTAACTTCACATGTTTCAAATTAGGCACATCTTCAATTTCATCATCCTACCACCTTTAATCATACTTTGTTCCTTTATTTCAATCAACATCTCAACAAGGAGAGAGAGTATCTTGATGGGAAGGAACATTAATAACCACTAGTCTAGAGTCAATTCAGCCCATGATCAAATAACTATGTTATTTATAATGAAGGCTCTTCATGTTTAATAGCTCTTTATTTAGTTCAACCATGTGAAAAATTGATTTGCACATTTTATTTTTTTTAATACACTTACCATTTGTTGATGCCGAAAGTTGGCAAGGTAATAACCCTTTGTAGGAAACTCAGTTAAAAGGGAGACCTATTGCGCTAAACTGAGTAACCTCTGGATTTTAAAGAAGTAGTCTTCTTCTATAATTGGGGTTTTAAATGGGAAAAGGAAGCAGATATAAAATAAAAGATCTAACTAGGGCTATGCGTCGAGACTTAGATGTAAGGCATGATAAACCTATCTTGTAGATGTGGTCTAAGGGCCTATTAAGCAATTTGTTATGTCTAAAATAACATCCGTTAAAGAGAAAGACCTGAATAATTCATTTCATGACATAAAATAATTTTCACAGAGCTTTACTAAACATAAAGAGTCAAAGAAAGGGTTCTAAATCAGCATTCTATTCAAATTATTGAAGTTGCAAATAAACTATTCAAAAACAACACAGTATAACATTATCAATAGTTAAGAAACATAAAGGCCAAATTACAAGGGAATAGTCTATGAGTCTTTACAGTTATCTAACAAAACAAAGGCCTGGTATCCCCCAAATTCTTCTATAGATATTTCAAACTAACAATAAAGATTTTCTTATCATCCTCCCTTCTCCTTGAAAGAAGTAGAATATATAGCCAAGGGCATCCACCGCTTCAGAGCCTGTAATAGAAACAATTTCTCATCATGAATCATAATGCCTTCAACAATGATTCATCATAGTTGTTGTAATAAAAATATTCACGAGCATGAACCCAATCATTCGTTAGCCAGATGCATTCCCTACAAATGATGGCAGTGGTCCCGATCTACCCTATGTAAACAAGTGTCATCTTTTAGCGAAAGCAATTAGAATACATGATACATTATGGTAGCTTGGCATTCACATCACACCTCCCTTTTATGTAGCTATGTCGAAGGAATACGTGGTGACATTTCACAACCCATAGTTCATCCTCCCCATCCTTCAATGAGGGCTTGCGTCAAGAAGACATGTGGCATCATTCTGTGTTATCGACACCACTTGAGGGACCCACCCAAAGCTTGTGCGAGTGAAGGCTACATGGCAGGCAGTTGGGGCCCGAAAGAGAGTTACATGGAAATAGGATCAACATGCTCGATTCATTGACACATGGGAGCAGGTCGAAGCTCAGAAGAGAAAGGAAGTGAAGCATTATTTCGGTGAGCAATTTGATGACATGTGGCAGTCGAAAGTTGAGCAAAACATCAAAATCAACCCAAAGGGAGCATGGGGGTATATAAAATATCCACACCATTCTTTTCATATATATATATAGCATTCACCTTCTTCCTTTGTACCATCTAGAACTTAAGTTTGTTTTCATTTCTTTAAGTTGTATAACAATCTATTCAAATTATTTTTCATTTCAATGAGTATTCAATTTCTTATTTAGATTCAAAATTAGTAAAGAAACTATCTCAATTTTGAGTACAAATCGGATATCTTGAGTCTCGTGTTTTAAAGGGAAGTGAGCAGTTGCATTGACTACAACCCTTTCTTGGGAATCAATCATTAAATCTTCTTTGATTTGAATACTATTCACAATACAATCTATAATAAAATCTTCTTCTATTTGAATACTATTCACAATACAATCTATAATACCTTCCACCCTCTACAATTCATAGCATGACTAATTCGGTGTAAAATCATTATCTAGAATTACTATCATCCTTCATGCCAAAGTTCTTTCTTGACACACATTCATTAATAAGCCTATTTAGGTGGATGCCCAAGAGAATCCCTATCACTTGATGGATGAACATGAGGTCTATGAGATTTAGCGCTAAAAGTATTTATCAATCTTAAATGCAAAGTTCTAGAGCACCTACACTCAATAGAACTATCAAAGCAATTGCCAATTAAAGTATGTCCTTCCCATTAACAATATTGTTACATTCATCCAAAATAATGTCTTTTCTATAGACTTTCCTTGGCTTTGATACCCAATTAACAATTTTCTACTAGTGAATTATAGATTTATCCAATGGCTAGCAACAATATTATCATTCAGAATACGAGTTTTTAGTCCATCATTTACATCAGATTTTGTGCTTTCTTCAACAACCACAATAGAAAAGTCTTTATAGTGCTCTCGCAAGTTAGCTCACTATTTGTGATAGACTTACAGGAACAAACTAATTTCACTTCACAAGCAACACTTGCACCATCTTTTTGTTTTTAGTTTGAATACTATGTTGATATTTTCCATTGATATCTGATGAGCTGTTTTTTATCCAAATGCAGCAAACATTACCTCCCAAGGAGGTTCACTAGACCAGTGGTTCGTTGTTACTAATAAACCTTTGGCCTGATACCGAGTTAGAAATCAAAACCCTATTTGAAGACTTACTAAGATAATAAAGCATTGAAACATTTCCTAGTCATCTTCAAAAAAGTTTGTTGGTTATTTCTTCCAAAAAAATTCTACTGAGAGAGCCAAAGCTATTTCCTTAGAAATTCTATGTTCTCTCTAGCTCCTCAAAAAATTGACATCAAAACAAGCATTATCCTAAATTTTTCTTCTGATTACTATGCACTAACTCCTTTATAGTAGATTCTAATGAAAATGGGGTTGCAACTCCATTCTTATCTTGTGTTAAACCTTTTGAATCCATTGCAAGCTCAATTGTAGAGCCTTTTGAAAAATTGTTCCCACTCTATTGCTCAAATCCATGAAGCAATTGAATCAATTGGGTAGGATTTTCACTTGACTATGGAAATGATATGAGATTCATTTCCAATGGTTTACTTATGAAGTTGTCCAAATAGTTTAATTATTTTTGCATTTGATTTGTGAATGGTTGAATAACCAAAACAGAGATCCATAGTATAGTAAAAATAATATGCCAACCTATTACATGCGGTTTAGATGGCATGCAAATATCATGACCTATACCATGATTTGAATGGTAGTGTTCTCATGCTGTTAACATCTTGGATGTTTTACCTTCAACACTCCTTGCCCATGATTCCAAAATGCTACTCCTAGGGAAATACCAATGCAGGCAAAGGTTGAGGAATTTGGCTTTCTATCTATACTTATTAGTTTTGAAACTCTTTTCAATGAATACACTTTATGTATAGCCTACAACCATGACATTTCAAATTCTTGTTTGCATGCAACATTTTGATATTTCAGAATCTTAAGAATTATGGAGTCTTTGATGTTTTGGAGCTTTATAAAGTCTTTTGTATGTACAAAATGCCCTACCAAGGCTGAGCCATTAGGAGCTCGGGGTCTCAACAATCTTCCTTTTAGAATTTGACTGCATAAAATTGAATTTCATAAACATGACCCCTAAGACTCTAGAGAATCGGTGATTACTATCCATTTTCAATTTTTTCATTTTATCTTCAAAATTTTAAAACACCGAATCCAAAATTTTGGACTACCTATAAAAAAACCAAAATGAAACATTAAACTTAAAATGTCAATATTTAAACCTTTAACCATAAGTTAAAATATATATGTTTCACTTAAAAGCATATGGAAAGTAAGAGTATATGCTAGAAGATTCAAAAGAACTCTTCATATGTTTCCAACTTAAAGGTCTAACTCGCAAGAAACTAAACCTTTGACATTTCCTCCTTAATCCTTTCAATGCAATTTAATTTAATGTCCTCAAACATAGCAGATTCAAGGTTTGGTCTCTTGAAAAATCAATTTGCATATTTGTAAAAATCCTTTAGTATTCCAAAATAGAATTTGTTTGGAGAATTTAGGGTTTGGAATTTCTTTCATTTTTAGCATGATTGTATTTTTTAATTGAAAACCTAAGAAGGGCATCACCTTCGAGCTTTGGACACTCGTTGGTGACCTATAGTATTATGATAGTATATAATTTGATTTTGAGAACACATCTACAAATCATTTTGGAGTTGAAACCTCATATATACATGCTAAGTAAACGAATTAAATGATTTTTCTATGGTTTGACATCCTACATAAAAATTTACATAGATACAATTTATATTTACACTTGTCCATATTACTAGGTCTGATAGTTTGGGATCTAGTATTTCACTTTCATTATGCATGTTTTAATATGTTTGATAAATAAAGTCCAACAAGAGGATTTTTTAAAGTTTGGAGTCTAATAGTGAGTTTACTTATTTGTAATTAATTCCATAATATTAAGGTTTAGATTATGGAGGAAAAATACAAGCTATAATTTTAATTTTGACTTTAATTCAAATGATTAAGAAACTTGAGTTGTCAATTTTTTTGAGTTGGATCCAACTTTTAGAGTTTAAGTGATAATTTTACTCAAATACAATTTTAACTCGATTCAAAATTTTAAGACACATGATCTTAGATTTGAATGACAATATTAGAGGGGTTTTCTTGTGAATGAGGTGATACTGTTAAAATATCCCTTAGTTTTGATGTGTTGTCTTGTAATTAAAATTTATAGTGCCCTTCATGTGGAAATATTATCTTTATATGTGTATCACCATTGGGTTGTGTTAACCACTAAGGTATAATCTAACACTTCTAATCTAACCTTTTCTTTAGGAAATGATTTCTTTATTTTTTCTAAATAATCTTGTACATCTCTAATTCTTGAAAAATTAGGAAGTTTCACTCAGGAAATTGATTTTGTAATTCTATGGACCTTCTTAATTATTCTTTGCAGTAGTGAACACATATTTTTGGTACCAAATCTTACATATTTTCATGCTTCTCTTGATTATGAGAAGTTTTTATATCATCACAGATCCTTGCCTCAAGGTCTTCATCAAATCTTGTCTTATTTTCATCACTATCTAATATTATCTCTCCATTTGAGGTAGGTTTTTAATGTTGATTTTTGGGGTTATTCCTCTGGCATAAGATCCCTTCATATCTAAATTATTTTTTGATTCAAAATTTTAAGATACAAGATCTATGCAAAGCCCAAGATTTACAAGGTTAATTTTGATTAGTGCAACTTGGACTTAATAATCCAAAAGTGATGGATTTTAGGTTTCCAATCTCAATGAAATATATAAGAACAATTAACTTAAATAGATACCTCAGATTTTGGTTCCAACAAGATATTTCCATGATTAATTAATTGATTCAAACCATATTTTAGCATAAATGTCTTGAAAAAACAATAGTTTTGATTTTTGATAAATAATCCAAGATTCTATGAAGCCCACTAGGGTTTATCAAAATAATAAATCATTAAACTAGTAGAAACTAAACTAGAGTAAATACCTAATAATTTATACACGTAATCAAACAAAGAATATTTTTATATGCATAATTCTACAACTCAAATGAAATTCTAGAAAACTTGATCAAGAGAAGTAAAAAAAGTGTAGGAAAAACTCTTATACCCTTGTGACATAATTATACATATAACATTGAATTTTGACCAATACACCTAAACCCTTTAATATGATAAAAATATGTATGCAAATAGCTATGATGAGTTTATAAGGACCCTACACACACAAAATGAGACCTTTATTATGGTGATAAAACTAGATCACATAGACATGTTCCTTTGGTGACAACATGGTATGCATGACACCAAAGTGCATCAAGCACTACTTGGCATCCCAAGGGAGTAATAAATTTACCAATGAATGTGATAGTATACAAGAATACAATAAAAATGATTCAAGCCACTAAAACCAAGTTGTAAAATAAAAAGGAAAAGGATAAGATGGGAAAGAGATTTGAGAACTCAATGAGATTTGGGATATCAATGTAACTCATATAAATATGACTTGACCAATTATTACAACATTTTCTCAAGGCCAAATAATTCAAGAATAATACAAATCAAATTTTTTCTTCTCAAACCAAAAATAGGAAAGATGAAATATGATTCTAGAAATGACAAATGTAACATAGGGTCCCCAATCCTAAAAATATAGGGACATGTTATCATGGCCACAAGAATAATAAATAATTATCAAACTATAACAAAATTTAAATTTAAAAACTAATCAACCGAATTTGTCCATGTTTAGAATTGAACTTCATATATATATATGTTACTACACAAATATCTAGTAGCAACTAAAATAGTCCTAATAAATAATTTTAATGAGTTTAATTGTTCATCAAGGAGGCTCATGACAATAGTGTTTTTTTAATATGTTTGTTTGGACTAATAATTTTTGTGAATGATATGATATTGTTAAAATATCCATTAATTTTGATGTGCCTTGTAATTAAAAATTTTAGTGCCCTCTATGTGGAAATATTGTCTTTATGTTTGTATTAACATTGGCTTGTTTTAATCGTCAAGGTATCATATAATAGTTTTATCAAAAAATTTATTTAGAAAATACCTTCTTCATATGTTCTAAATAATCTCTTACATCTCTAGTTTTTTTAAACTTTAGAAGTTTTATATGGTAAATCCATTTTGTAATCCTATCAAACTTCTTAATTATTCTTTGTGATAGAAAACACACATTTGTGGTACCAATCTCATAAAAAATCATGCTTCTCTTCATTGTGATATTTTTTTACCCTTTTTCTTAGGTCATCATAGAGCCCCTCAAAGTCTTTCTCAAATCATGAGTTAGTGTCATCGCTACCTAGCATTATCTCTCTTTCTAAGGTAGGATCTTTCTTCTAAGTAGTAATTTTTGTGGTCCTTTTTTCATAAATTCCCTTTAACTTACTTTCATCACTTTCTTCATCATACTCCCAATAATTTTAATTCAAGCCACTACTATACCAATCTCTAATGGGAGATGAAGTGAAATTCCATTCCTTAAAATGTTATTTCTTCCTCTAAATCAAAATCATCAAATATATAAACCACTCCAAATTCAATAGTAGGATGCTACATTTCATCCATTTACATCAATGAACTCAAAATCCATATTTCTTTTAATATCCATAACATTTAATTCAACATTTGGTAATGTTCCTAGGGGTCATCCTTGAGTTTCATCAAATAAATCAGTATCATATTATATCGTGTATCATGTAGGTTTGTCTAGATGAAGTCCTATATACTTTTCTAGGTGTAGTAGTATTTCCCACATATAGGTCTAGTAGGTCATTTCTAATTATCATGACATTTAGATTGATGTCTATTTATATAGAGTTCTCTTTCCAACTTCTATATGCTTTGAAAATATTTTTCTTAATAATTATTAATTTTCCATTATATGAATCATTTTTCCTTTTCCTATTTGTTAGATAATACTTATGGAACTGGGTTAATATTTCTACTAGTCCTTATTTTTGGACTAATTATACCATATTTTAAAGTCCTAATTAATCTTCCTTAAAGTAAACACTTCATTTTTCTTATTTTTCTTTATTTTTATTTAATTATTTTATTTTCCTAACTATCTTATTGTGATTCTAACCAATAGGATATTTTTTGACTTCACTCTCTTTTGCCATAATAAGTAATTTTCCTCATTTTTGTGTGTATGCTACATAAAGTGCTCACCACTATTCTTGTATTTGTAGAAATTCTTTAGCCCTTTCCTATTGGGTAACTCTTTCCTATCTCTTACTATATATTAGTATATATTCAATTCTTGTGTACTATTATCACTTGGAATATGCACCTTACTAAATATTGAATCCAGTTATCCTGTGAAACATGGGATGACCTCTTGATTATGGGACTCACAAAACTTGAGGTCAACCTTCGATTAAAGGGCAGATTCCCCTTGGTAAATCACCTAAAAATATTTTTCAAGAACTTATTAGTTAATGATGTTGTGTATTTTGCTAAGATGAGATTGATTTTTATCAACATTGGGATGAATTATAAATAAAAATCATATAGAATTAGTCTCCTTTTCCTACTAAATAAATATGTGTTAATCCCATTCAAGGATCTGGTGCACCTATTTGGAGGCACATGAAACAAGTTATCAAATATGTAAGAAAATACAACCAGTGGGTGTAAAGCTCGACTCCTCAACCTTTGAAAGTGTCCTTCTTACCTATGTGTGAATTGAAGCTTTGGATGATGAAGTTCTTTCAAAGCCAACAAAATAATCATTACAAGTCATCAAAGCTAACATAAAGGAGACCAATATATAAATGATTAAAATAAAATAATACAATCGAAAAACTAAAATCAATAAGTAAAATCTTACTACACAACAACCATCTTTCTAGATTCCATTGCATCATTAACCATTTAACTGTCAATAACTCACTCTCTTGCCAAATACATCCAGTCATCCACCATCCACCACTAGACCACTATACACAAACTAGCCCGTCACAGTATAGCAGTATCTACTGCTCTACCACACGAAGCCTTGTACACCATCATAATGTGGTGGTGACTATACTGCACCACTTCAGGATACCTTCAACCATTATCATGGGGTAGCGATAACCACTGCTATGTAATACCCCTCTATTTTGCTTCTTGTTCAAGTTGCTTTATACTATGGTTGGTTGCAGTTACTTTGATACTGGATACATTTTGTTATAATGTTTTGATTGCTACTATTGAGCAACAACATTATTGTGGGATATAGTTATCTGATTATTGTTTCACATGTATTATGGATTAATGATGTTGTAGAGTTAACATGAGATGTTATTATGAGATTATTGGAATTATGATGGAAGTGTCAGTTTCGATGAGTGTATTGGTGAAGAAGACGGTTTCGCATCACTCGCTTGCGAGCGCCCTACGAATCTGTAATTTCTTCTTCATGGTGTGTATTATATGCTGGATATATTGTATGATGTTGTTTACTTGGTTGCAGGATTGCAGGTACATGACATCAACTCCACCTGGTTTCACAGGTTTGAGCGTGTCGATCCAACGGTTAAGTTGAACGGGAGATAGTAGCTAGGTAACATGTGTCAAGTCTATGCCCTAACCTTAGTGTGTCGTCAGTTGTGTGTGTCGAGTTATAATTTGTCTTGTTTTAATGTTATTTATTTCTGAAGGATTATTGATTTGGAAATAAATACTTAGAATAATTGCATTTAAATCATGTTGATGATTATTTAATTTAAATAATGCAATGTGGATAAAAGTTTATACTTAAATTAATTAATTATATTTAGTTTATTTAATTAATTAAATTTGATCCAAGGGGTTAAATTTAGTTATTAAATAATTAAATTAATTAATTAAACGTGATGCAAGAGAATGAAAGGAAATAAAAGAATTAGAATTAATTTTGGAATTTAATTCCAAAGTGTGGGAATTAAATTAGAAATTGTAATTAAATGTTTATTTGGGAAATTGGTTGCAACTTTGGAAATTAATTTATTATTTCAAATTGCATTTTAAATTGAAAGTGGGTTTTTGAAAAGTGAAATTGAAATTAAAATTGAAATTTGAAATTGAAAGTGAAATTGAAATTGAAATATCTAATTTGCATGTAATGTGAATTAGGGTTGTAAATATTGAAATTGAAATTGAAATTGAAATATCTAATTTGCATGTAATGTGAATTAGGGTTGTATTAGGTATTTTTGATTTATAAAGAATACATGTTTTAATTTTAGGGCAAAAAATCTTTTAGAAGGAAAAAAATACATTTTTACAGCAGGGAAGAAATTTTGGAAAATTTGCACAAGGGTTTGAAGAAAGTTTGATTGTAGAATTGATTGAAGGAAAGATTGTTTGCATTTGTTGGATTTTGGATTGGATTCATTGGAGGATTGAAGAAAATTCAAGAAATCTTTGGAGGAGGCTTGCATCAAAAATTCATCTCTTCCTGTAGCTTCTTGTACCAGGTTTTCCTCTTTGTGTTTTATTGTTCTTGATTGTTTTCTTTAAAATAGTAATGATTAAAGATTTGTTTGTTAAATCTGTTTTAGAAAACAAATTTGATATTAGAAGAAAAGAATTAAATAAAGTTACAGCCTTTGCTTGTGAAAATTCTTGAGTGAAAATTGTGAAAACCTTAGTTGAATTTAAATTAATTGGGGAAATCAATTTTGTTGTTATTGAAATTAAACATAGAGATTGAACAATGCATTTAGAATGTTTTTAGAAAATGAAACTTTCTGTTTATTATAAAAAAAAAACAGATTTTAAAATCTGCAGTATAGTTATATTTTCATGCTAAAATGGTCTGATTGTGTCGCCTATAACTTCACTTTCACAAACTGGGTTTTCAAG
Source organism: Sequoiadendron giganteum (assembly GCA_007115665.2). NCBI lineage: Eukaryota > Viridiplantae > Streptophyta > Pinopsida > Cupressales > Cupressaceae > Sequoiadendron > Sequoiadendron giganteum. The sequence continues at coordinate 180,670,288 of CM021102.1, read as the reverse complement.
AAATTTAAAATTTTTTTGCATTTTACACTTTTCTAACCCCTGTCCAAAAATCTCAAATACCCAGATCGCAGTTTTTGAGTTATGCTTAAAACATGAGACTGCTATTAAACTATTTTCCCATGGTTGTTTTGAAAATAAAATAATAATAAATTAATATTTATAAATATTAATATTTTAGGTATTGTTATTATAATATTAAAATATTATTTAATAATATTTTATATTATAATTTATAATACTAAAGTATTATATTTATTTATATTATTTTAAATAAAATTTGTATATTTGATTAGTGGAATTAATATTATAAACGTATGGGGAAATTATTGTTTATTTTAAAATGGCATGTTAAAGTTTAATTGAAGGAGTTAAATATTTGATTTAGATAATGCATAATTTAAAATTTAATTGTGGAATTTAAATTCATGTGTGAAAGGTCCAATTATTAATTTGATTTAATTGGAAAAATATATATTTATATTTTGGAAAATTAGTGATAAGGGATATTTTATTTTGAATTAAACAATTTGATATTCTGCAAAGGATAGAAGATATGTTAATGATTAAATATATTTAAATATATTAATGTATATTTAGTATATATATAGTGAAGGTATATATCCATTTGAGAGAATAAATAATATTTTATCTTATTTTATTCTGTTGTTTGCAAATTGGGTATTATTAGTGTTTTAAAAGAGATAATTAGTATGTGTAGAAAATGTATAAAGAAAGATAAAATTTTTTAATAGAAATAATTACTTGATTTAAAAAGGAAATGGTTATTTTGTTAATATGATTAAAAAAAATATATTGAGATGTATATATATATCCATGAGTATTTTCAATCAGTATTTACCTTGTTTTATTTAAAGTGCGTGTGATTTAGTTTTGCATGAAGAATTTAAAATATAAGTTTTGAATGCGTAGTCAAAGAGATAAGCCAAAAGATATTTTTGTACATTGATGAAATTGCATGTTTTAAATAGATAGTTGAAGAGACATAGATTCCGGATAGAAAATTGAAAAGATTGTTTGCAATAGTGTTAGTTTGCATTAGAAGTAAATTTAGGAACTATCTCTATTGAAAAAGGTAAATAGTTATTAGGTTTTATTTCCATAGAACAAATTAATCATTGTGATTGGAATATTAAAGAATCTATATAATTGAGTTTATTAATATATATGTTTGGTGTATATATAATATGGAGCATGTAAAATATGTTAAGGGTAAATTCATTATTGTATTTCATTTTTATATGTATGCAATATATTATTGAATAGAGATTTAAAAATGGAATGATTAGTGTATATGGAAATTGGATAGAGAAACAATATGCTATTATATTAAAGTGATTGAATGTTTTAAATAGAAAATTGAATAAGAAGTAAGAGTTGGATAGGAAATGGAAATAGTTTACTTGCATGGATTTGTGTCGATTTAAAAGTAAATTAAGAAGTTGTTTTATTGATGAGGCAATCAATTATGTTATTTATTAATTTCTATTTAGATTAATTGAATCATTGTGATTGGATTATGAAAGATGTATGGATTTAGTATATCCAAAAGTAGTATCTTCCTCATGATTATCTTAAAGGATTTAATTCTCTGTATTCGGTAAAGGGAAGTAAGTTTAATTATTTTAGATTCCAATAATGAAAAGGGAAATAAAGGTTATGATTATTTTTAGATCATCTAGTTATCATGTCTTTGACTTGTCAACACTACCTATTGAATGAGTATGGATTTAGGAAATCCAAATATTAGATTTGATTGATGACTTGAATGCTTTTGTTGTCATGTCGTCAAGTTGCATTGTTGGTTTGGGATTTAGTGTTAGTCCTAAATTATAAGTCTTCCAGAAGAATTTAGAGGATAAGGGTTGTTGAATCTTTATGCCATCCAGTTGTTTTCCCTTGGGTAGTGTATGGCGTCTTTTCAGTTTTACCCGATTTTCATGAATGGGGATGTTTGCACCTCCTTGGTTTAGGAGAGGATTATGGGATCCGTGTCTCCTTGTATGGAGTGACCTTGTTATGGGGTTTCATCTTGTTGCCTCCTGTGAAAGGAGTGGACTATGTGTTGTTGCCTCCAAGATGTTTGGAGTGAGATCTTTTGTACCTCCTGTGAAAGGAGTGGACTATGTGATTGTTGCCTCCAAGATGTTTGGAGTGAGTTTCTATTATTTGTATCCTCCTTGTGTTGGAGTGGATTATGATGCCTAGTTGGTATGCACTTATGGTTCCCTTGGTGGATTGTTTGAGTGTGTGTTGTCGAATAGAAGAGTGGCTTCTGTTAGGCGCCAGAGCCCAAAGAGGTAAACTGGATAACCTTCAGGAGTGATTTAATCAAGTGATAATTTAAATAATGTACTTAGAAGATTAGGACTAACTTTTTACATTAATCAAGATAATTTAATCCTCACTCATAGACACAAGGGCTCGTTTAGACTTGGGATGAGTGAGAAGGCCTGGAATGGCAAGATCAACTATCTAGTTCTAACGAGAGGTAGTTGATTCCGCATGAGTGAGTATGAGTGACGGGATTCAGTTGAGGCCACTAGGATTACTTGTGCTGGAGCCTATGAAGAATGCCCATAGGAGATCTCATGACAAACCTTGCGATGACACTCTATCTAGGACAACTGTTGTTAATTGTTTTATGTGTATGGTTCTGTGAACATACTTGATCTATTTTATGTCTGGAAGCAATGTGACCTATGTCAGTGATGTTGGAGTTGTACTTGATTTGTACTTGTATTGTATTTGATTTGTACTTGTATTGTACTTGATTTGTACTTGATTCATAATTGTATGGTGAATGAGTTGTACTTGTTAAATCATTTGGTGGGTTATAATAGTATGAGTCGGTTTGAGTCTGCCTTTGGTTAGAGGTAGTAGATCTTTGTCCATGCTACTTTGTTACTATCTCCTAGCATGGGGGGTGGGCCTTCGAGTACCACATTGGTAGGGTGGAACATGCACCAAAACTGTTGGGTTCCCATCGATCTTCAGTATTTGGTGGCGAGACATCTAGATGGATAGCTTGCGGTTCTTGTTGTAATTTATTGCATTGTAATATTTCAGCTTGTATAAGTTATTTTATCCCTCTTATGTTTATGAGGTGGAATTTTGTAATTGTAATCTTGAGTACTATTGCCTCATTCTGGGAATGAGTGATGTAACTATTGGATTAAGATAATGACTATGAGATTGTATCTTGGTTGATTATCTTATTATGTTATGTGGTATTCTTATAATGTATGATGTTTATTTCATAAAGTTTATAATGCTACGGTTATATGTATTATGTATGTGTGGGTTAAAGTAATCCTAACCTTGTAGTCTTAGAGGTTGTTGTTAATTATTAAGTGAATGTGTATGTTAAATGCACTTTATAAAAAAAAAAAATTAGTTCACTTAAGACATTAATTGCAACTTCTTTTAAGGTTACTTGGCGGGGCATTACATGCTATACCACACTAATCAATATGGAAGCACTGTGGGGTGGCAAAAACACCGCACTACCACAAGCTAAATCTAACACCTCTATGGGGTAGTGATAAGTACTACTCAATTGCTAGTCACTCCATGAGACACTGCAAGATGGTGATAAAGGTCTAAACTATCACTTGGTGTAATCTGACTCAATGATGACCAAGTTGGGGGTCCACCAGTGAATTTGAGGCACATAATTCCAACAAGTAAATGCCATAAATTATCCAAAAATGCACACATTTATGTGAGACTTCCCACTAAACCAATTCAAAATTAATAAGGTGTAAATTAATGGCTCTTTTAACACTAAAATTAAGGTGTAAATCACAAATATATAAGCAAGATATGGCATAACTGCCAACAATTGCAATCTATAAATCAAACTCTACTGAAAAGACAACAAAAAGAGCGATTGCAATAGAAATCTTGGCCGAAAGATAAGACTGTTATTTAAAAATCAACAAAAGGAAAAGCTTAAACTTGTATAACACTATAGAACACCTAACCACCTAGTATACAAAACAACCATTTTATATAGATCTTGATCATGGGACATCCATCAAAGCATAACAGTAAGGATATTTTGTCATATATTTTAGTTACAAGTTTCCTACTAGACATACACGAAAATGTGGAAGCATAGACAATTTGTATCAAGCCAAATGTTAAAAAGTATAACTAAAAATACAAATCCTTACAATTGGACCAAGTAGATTTATGTTTTTATCTTTAGAATGTACTTTCTCTGTCGAAGCTTCACGATCTCAAATTGGATCTCCAACTGGACCAACAGATTTATGATTTTATCTCTAGAATGTAGGAACTTTCTCTGTTTGATATTCATGACCTCAAATTTGATCAGAAACTGGATAAGAAAATTTATGATTTTCTCTATCCACTGATATTTGTATTCTTACACTCAGGTTTTGCTTTTGAGTGAAAACACCTAGAAGTGTTTTAGATCGGATGAAAGTACTCTCCAACTTGGTTATGACACTAATAGCAATCCAAGATTTCCTAAACCATCCATACTCGAATGTTGCATCACAATCTATTCTTCCTGCACATAAAAATGCCACATAATAAACCCTTCTAAATAAAACATTTAATCGTCATAAAACCATAATTAATAAATCATTTCAGTTCTAGAAAGAATCCGTTGTCATTTACTATCAAAATAAAAGTTGTATAAATCACAAAAAATCCATGAAGCCTCCTAAATGTAGGTTAAATAAATTTTACATAATGGGTTTTATCATAAGAAGATTTCTACTACAACTCTCAATGATGTATTATAAGCAGAAAACACAATTCTTCACACTCAAAGTAATGCAATCAAACATTAATTCCAAAAGTATGTTAGCAGGAGTTAACTAAAAACAAAATGATTTTTTTCTTGGTTTCTTTTATCAATATGCCACGTGGAAATGGAATAATTGCTAAGAAACCCTAAAAATAAAAAATAAAGTAAAGGTTCAAGAAAGGAAATTCCAATGTACTATTGTGTAATGGTGACAAAGGAACCTATATGAGCATGAACTACATACGAATCCCTTCCATTAAACTGCCATCTATCCAAAGAGAAAATAAGCAATGTAAGGATTTGAGCAACATAAGTTCAAAGGGTTATGCTGTAGCAATAATGGAATCACCATAAGAGCACAACTGAGGAACAAATTCTTGTGACTATAATTATGTGATCCATAACTCTATTGTTCATGTGACACAGTTGTGCTATAACAAATATAGTATGCATTCATGTGTGACCCAAGTTTAATGTGGCTATATTGTGACAGAAATGGAGGTACTCATATGAGCACAATTCATGTACAAATTCATTATCGTAATCACAATTAGGTGTCAATCATCATTAGTTTCATTCAAGTTGACTCAAGTTAAATAGGTTACAATCTAATGATAGCATGATCCAAGAGCGATTACTTCTTGCTGCAATAAAGAGCCTATAAATCTAGTTGATATGCAAAGTGGTTGTGTTATATCAATTATGTAGTGCATTCAAGCACAAACCATGTTTAATGGGCTATTCTAGAGAGTGATCAAGATTTTATAAACCTTATGAATGTTGATTAAAAGTGTACAGCTTAAACTACAAAACAAGTTTATTACATACTTGAATGCAATCTTGGGTTACCACAAACTATAATATTGTGATATGTTAATAACCATTATGGGAAGTATTAAAGCAAGACCCATGATATATAAGATACATTTCCTTGATCATGTTTACATACCTTAATGATCAAACACAAGCTTCCCACACACCGTAGGATGCAATCCAAGATCATACCACACCTTGTCAAGTCACCTAATTTTATGACCTAATATTTAAGGTTGTTTTTTAATACCAACAAAAGAATTAGTAAGAGAATAACTAGGGTAAAAACCCTAGGCCTCCATAGAAACATAAACCATAACTCTAGTAGATTAGTGAGGTTGCAATACTAGAAAGATTGATACATTGTAGCCAACAAAAAAATCTTGCAATCTAAAGATTGTATCTAATAACAAGCACACTATGTAGCTCAGTGACATTTGTAAATTCAATCTAGGTAAGAAGAATGACAACCACTTGAGGTGTGATAGTCAAAAAGAGGTCGAGCAGTGATAGGATAATAAAACTCAAACCTTGCATAATAAAGTGGAGATTTTAATAGTGAGTTTCCTTACCCCTTTGTTGACCTTAAGGGTTTTTCAAATGCTATTGACAATGTTAGACAAGGAAAATGCAATCAGGGAATGATTGTCCAAATGAAGTATTAGTGGTAATCACAAGTTCAAGGTTTCTTCTTATCCATTATATAATGGAGGTAGTGGATTTCATGTTTGAGCACTGTTTTGAGAGTAATCAAAGATGGGAGAATGGTGAATAATACCTTGTGGACTGTGAAGTAGTGACAATAAGGTTGAAGGATCTTAAGACCCACAATACCATGAAATAATGAGTCCCTTGTAGTAAGTAAGTAGGCACTCTATAGGGCATAGTTTAATTTTATAAAAGGATGCTCATGAAAGGAATCTTCAAGTGACAATTGTAGGCATTGAAAAAATGTCCTCAATCTGCAAGCACCATTTTTTTTGTCGTCGTCCTTCGATAATTAAATAATTTTAATTATTTAATTATTCTTGATCGCATTCCTCTATTAATTAAATATTTTTTAAATAATTTAATGAATTCACTTCTTAGCTTTATTCTTTCGTAATCAATTGAATAAATTAATTGTGTCACTAATTCCCTCTCTTCTTCAAATAATTAAATAAATTATTATTTAATTAATTAATTCTTTATCACTGTCGATATTGGCATGGTGTGTCGGTCTAAAGGTGGCATTATTGTTCTTGCCACCAAGGTTCAAACCCTGTTGGGGTGTAATTATTGAGTGGTTTTATTCTAGTTCATAGCTCTAGTTCAAAAGCATTTACTCCTTGAATAAAAAAATATATTTATTTATCACCTTTCATCTATAGTTAAATAATTAAAATTAATTATTATACTATTCACTTATCCTTTAATTCTACTATGGTTAAATAGTTGTCAAAATTATTTAATTATCCCCCCAACCCTCTCTTTTATTAAATAATTGATTCAAATTAATTATTTAATACTCTTTCCCATTTTCTCCCATTTAACCAAAATGATTTTATAAATTGCTTTATTTAAATGCCCACTAACCTTTTTCCAAATAAATATTTCGAATAAATTATTTATGCCTCCTTTTGGTTAAAGTTCCTCATGAATTAATTATTTTTCAATTTTTAATTCATCCATTATCCCTCCACTTGATCATTAATCTTAGTCGTCTTTGTCATAGCCATTGACAGCATAGTCATCCCTAGCCCACCACTTTCTAACCAATGCATCAATCCTCCACCGTTGATCTCGACATCTTTCTAAAAGATCAATCTCGTTTATCCGTTCAAGTGGTTTTTTATAAAAGAAGCCTTTCTCTTCCATTTTTTCCTTAACAATCATTATCTCCAACTTTCTTGCTTACAATTTGCATGTATTTTCACAAGTCAAACAACAAATCTGAGGGCATATTTGCAAAAGAAGAAGAAGGAGAGACAAGGGAAGTAATTCAACTTCAATGGGGAGTGTTCTATTTATTCGTTTTCATTTTGATCTCTCCATATGATTGTATTCTCTTGTTTGGATTGGGGTTTAAGCTTAGATTTGTGTTGTGGCTGTCACCTAGTCTTTGCTAACCTAGTTTCCCCCATCTTACATTGGTGAACCCGATGTGAACAATTTTTTTTTGTAGAATCTATATGGTTTTTTGTTTGTTTTGTAGGTTTTCAGTACGAAACAACGCAACTATGGAAAACAGTGCCACAACTACCAAGAAGAAACACATGTGATAGGAGGGTAAGTGCATGGATCTGTGACACAATTTTGGCTCTTAAGATGCCACTTTTTTTTTTTAAATCGACAAAATCTAATTTGCACGGGAAAATGAAAATAGTTACACTCAACATTTTGAGATGTAGCAAGAACAAGAGTTGAAGTGCTCTGAGTCTAGTTTCTAAGCTACTAATTCTTTTTGAAATTAATGAAGATTAAGGTTCTCAAAAAGGGGGGCCCAAAATAGGTCCTATTTTTATCAAAAAAATAGCATAGTGCCTGAGGGCCCCCCCTTTTTGATTAATTTTTTTTATAATTTCAAAAATCTGAATGGTGAGAAATTAGCTAACACCATTTAGCTTATCCTCATTCTTTCGGATAATATTTTTAATGAATATATAATATTTTATGAATTTTGTAAGTGGACACATCCTGAAAAGCTAAAATTTGAGCATGATCCCCTCTAAATTTTTTGAAAACTAATTGAAATTTGAATTTTTTTCATCATGTGTAGAATGGAGTCTAGTTTTAAAAAATATAATTCATTTCGCATTTCTATGAATGAGTAAAAATCTATCCTAAACCTAGCACATGTTGGTTTTTGACCAAAAATGAAGGAATTTACAATAGAAGTTATGGATCAAAACCCTAACTAAATCAAAATGAAAAAATATTTATATACATAGATAGCTAAGAGATAGGTTAACGCCATCACAATTTTTTATAAACTTGCATTGAAAAATATGCAAATGTGATGGTAAGCATAGACGAAAATATGAAGAAATTTGGAAAATCCTGTCAATTCACTCGTCCAAAGTAGGTCATTTGGTGCTCACCAAATGGCACATCATATTTGGTGATCTCCAAATGGTACATCACATTTGGAAAGCACCAAATTTGGTGATCGCCAAATTATCTTCTTTGAAAAAAATATAACTTTCCCCTCTGTTTGGTTGACCACTTTGATAATGCTGAGAGCACACAGTTTATGATCGTAGATGGATAGTTTAGGTTTTACCTTTTATATGATCTCTTCCTCCTTACCCTAACTGGATAACTCTTTATCCCTCTAAATTCTCTCTCTCTCTTAGGTCTCACTCCCTCCCACACTACCTATACTACTCTCTCACTCCAATCCCCTCTCAGGTCTTGTTCCCTCCCACCCTACCTAGATAAATCTATCTCACTCCAACCCCCTTTCTCACACTCCCTCTCTCTCCCCCCTCTATTATTTTTGTCTCTCTCACTCCATATCCCTCTCTTAGTTCATTATCTTTCTCTCTATGTCTCTCTCTCTCAAGTATCTCCCTACCATCCCCTCTCCCTCTCTTAGGTCTCTCACTCACCCCCTCTATCTCTCTCCCAATCCCTCTATCTCCCCCTATCTCTCATCTCTCTCTATCTCTATATCTCTCTCTATCTCTCTCTCTTAGGTATCTCCCTCCTATCCCCCTCCCTCTCTCTCTCCCTCTCTCTTATATATCTCCATCCCACCCTCTCTCCTAGGTCTCTCCCTCCCACCCCCTCCCTCTCTCTCTCTCAAGTCTCTTCCTCCTACCCCTCCCCCTCTCTCAGGTCTCTCTCACTCACTCTCACTCCCTCTCTCTCTCTCACTCCCTCTATCTCTCCTTCTCCCAATCCCTTTGTCTCTCTCACTCCCCCTATCTCTCTCCCATACCTCTATCTCCAACTCCTTATCTCTCCCCCTCCCTCTATATCCTTCTCTCTCTCCCCCTCTCTCAAGTAGGAGGGAGAGACTTGAGAGAGAGTGAGAGGGAGTGAGAGAGAGACTCTCCCCCTCCCTCTATATCCCTCTCTCTCTCCCCCTCTCTCAAGTAGGAGGGAGAGACTTGAGAGAGAGTGAGAGGGAGAGAGAGAGAGAGAGATAGATGGAGTAGGAGAGAAAAATAGGGTTGAGAGTTTAGGTTTGAGTGTTGAGTTTTTAAGGGTTGAGGGTATAGGGTTGAGGGATTAGGTTTAAGGGTAGAGAGTATTGGTATGAGGGTAGAGGTTTTAACGGTTTAGGTTTTAGGGTTGAGTGTTTAAGGGTTTAAGGGTTGAGGGATTAGGGTAGAGAGGGAGGCATGGATGGAGGGAGGGAGGGAGAGATTGAGGGAGAAATGAGATAGAGAGAAGGAGAGAATATGAGGGAGGGATAGAGATAGATGAGGGTTAAGGATCCAATGTTTAGGGTAGAGGGTTCATAATTAAGGGCATAGGGTTGAGGACCTATAGGATTGATGGTTTAGGGTAGGGAGAGAGAGGGAGAGGGTTTAGGCTAGAGGGTTAAAGGTAGAGGGTAGATGGTTTAAGGGTAGAGGGTTAAGGGTAGAGGGGAGAAAAATAGAGGGAGTGAGAGAGAGACCTGAGAGTGAGAGAGGGGGAAGGAGGGAGAGATTTGAGAGAGACTGAGGGAGTGAGAGAGAGAGATGGTTGAAGGTTTAGGGTTGAGGGTAGAGGGTAGAGGGTTATGGGTAGAGGGTAGAGGACTTAAGGGTTTAGGGTTTAGGGTTTAAGGGTTCAGGGTTAAGGGTTGTGGGTAAAGGGCAGAGGGTAGAGGGTTTAAGATTTGAGGGATTAAGGTTTGAGGGTTGATGGATTATGGTAGATATTTTAGTTGGGTTTAAGGGTTTAAGGGTTGAGGTTATAGGGTTGAGGGATGAGGGTTAAGGGTAGAGGGTAGAGGGTAGAGGGTAGAGGGTTTAAGGGTTCAAGGTTGACGAATTAGGGTTGAGTGTTTAAGGGTTGAGGGTATAGATTTGAGGAATTCAGGGTAGAGAGAGAGGAATGGAGGGAGACATGAGATAGAGAGAGAGGGTTGAGGGCTTAAGGTAGAGGGTAGACAATTTAAGGGTTTAGGGTTTAATGGTTAAGGGTAGAGGGTTTAAGGTTTAGGGTTTATAGTTTAAGGGTAGAGGGTTTAACGGTTAAGGGTAGAGGGTTGAGGGTTGAGGGTTGAGAATTTTAGGGTTTAAGGGTTGAGAGTTGAGGGTAGAGGGTTGAGACAGAGAGAGAGGGTTAAGGGTAGAGGGTAGAGGTTTAAGGGTAGAGGGAGGGAGTGAGGGAGAGAGAAAGACCTAGGAGAGAGAGGGGGGAGGGAGAGACTTGAGAGAGAGAGAGGAGAGAGAGAAGGTTGAGGGTTTAAGGTAGAGGGTAGAGGGTGTAGGGTTGAGAGAGAGAGAAAGAGAGAGAGGGTTGAGGGTTTAGGGTTGAGGGTTGAGAGTAGAGGGTAGAGGGTAGAGGGTAGAGGGTAGAGGGTTAATGATAGAGGGTAGATGATTTAAGGGTTTAGGGTTTAAGGGCTAAGGGTAGAGGGTTTAGGGTTTAGGGATTAGGGTTTAAGGTTTATATTATAAGGGTAGAGGGTTTAAGGGTTTATGGTTTAAGGGTAGAGGGTAGAGGGTAGAGGGTTTTAAGGTTTAAGGGTTGAGGGTAGAGGGTATAGGGTATAGGGTAGAGGGTAGAGGGTAGAGGGTAGATGGTAGAGGGTAGAGAGAGATAAAGAGGGTTGAGGGTTGAGGATTGAGGGTAGAGCATAGAGGGTTAAGGGTAAAGGGTAGACGGTTTAAGGATTTATGGTTTAAGGGTTAAGGGCAGAGGGTTTACGGTTTAAGGGTAGAGGGTGTAGATCTAAGAGAGAGAGATGGTTGAGGGTAGAGGGTAGAGGGTAGGGGGTTAAGGGTAGAGGGTAGACAATTTAAGGGTTTAGGGTTTAAGGGTTTAAGGTTTAAGGTTTAAGGGTTAAGGGTAGAGGGTAGATAGTTTCAGGGTTTAGGGTTTAAGGGTTAAGGGTAGAGGGTAGAGGGTTTAAGGGTTTAGGGTTTAAGGTTTAAGGGTTAAGGGTAGAGGTTACAGGGTTTAGGGCTTAAGGGTTGAGTGTTGAGGGTTGAGGGTAGAGGGTAGAGGGTAGAGGTCTTAGGGTTTAAGCATTGAGGGATTAAGGGTTGAGTGTTGAGGGATTAGGGTAGAGAGTTTAGTTGGGTTTAAAAGGGTTTAAGGGTTGAGGGTAGAGGGTAGAGAGTTTACGAGTTGAGGGTTTAGGGTTTAAGGGTTTAAGGGTTGAGGGTATAGGTTTGAGGGGTTAGGGTAGAGAGTTTAGTTGGGTTTAAGGGTTTAAGGGTTGAGGGTATAAGGTTAAGGGATTAGGGTTGAGGGTAGAGGGTATTGGGTTGAGGGAGAGGGTAGAGGGTTTAAGGGTTTGTTTTTAAGGGTTTAGGATTACGATTTAGGTCTCCCATCCCTCTATCTCCCACTCCCTCTCTCAGGTCTTCTCCCCACCCTAACTGAATAAATCTATCTCCCTCTCAAGTCTCTCTCTCTTAGGTCTCACTCCCTCCCAAGTACCTAGAATAATCTATCTCACTCCAATCCCCTCTCTCACACTCCCTCTTTGTCAAGTCTCATGTACCTCCCACCCTACCTAGAAAAATATATTTCACTCTCTAATTTTTCTCTCTCAAGTCTCTATCTCTCTCAAGTCTCACTCCCTCCCACAATACCTAAACTAATTTTTCTCACTCCAATACCCTCTCTCACACTCCCTCTCTATCAGGTCTCACATACCTCCCACCCTACCTAGAAAAATCTACCTAAATAAATATATTTCACTCCAACCCCCTCTCTCACACTCCCTCTCTCTATCAGGTCCCACGTACCACCCATCCTATCTAGAAAAATCTATTTCACTCCAACCCCCTCTCCCACACTCCCTCTCTCTCTCTCCCCCTTTGGTCTTTTTTTATCTCTTAGGTCTCATCCATCCCAACCCCTCTCTCGTTGTCAGGTCTTTCCCCCCACCCTAACTGGATAACTCTCTATCCCTCTCAAGTCTCTCTCTCTCTCTCAGGTCTCACTCCCTACCACACTACCTAGACTAATATCTCTTAGTCCTATCCCCTCTCTCTCTATCTCAAGTATCACTCTGTTCCTCTCTATATTTGGAAAACATTTCAAAGAAACACATTTGGCACTCACCAAATTTGGCGCTCTCCAAATTTGGTGAGTGCCAAATGTGTTTTTACCTTGAAATAGTAAAATAGGGGTTGACCCCATGATTCAGGCCCACATGCTTTTGCATTTGTCTGGTTCAGCACTTTAAATTACTCATAAATGTATTTTTTATGCATTTGACTCCCAATTGTACTAATCTATGCTTGATCCATCACCTTTTACCACCAATTTGCATGTTAGACAACGTAGAAGACATTTTGAAGTTTCTACTTCATTTTACATTATCTTAGGTAATATATTCATTTTTGTAATATTGAAATATTTGTATTTAGCATATTTCTTTGTTTTTGACAATATAAACTAAATTCCTTTCATAATTTTATTAATCATAAAAATTAGACATAGAGTTCAACATTAAATTAGATGGGAGTTGCATAAAAAAATTTAATTTTTATGATTTTGAAGAAAAAAATGAAAAAAATGACATAATTTAGATGAATTCATGTTTAAAATTATATAAACGACATAAACTTAACACAAATTTTCTTATGAATTCTATGTGCATTTCTTATAGTATTCTATTTCTAGCATGGCTAGTGGAATTCACTGTATTTCATTTTAGGTAGATGTTTATATTGAGTTTTTTTGTTTTGTTTTGAAAATTATAGACCATTCATTTGATGATTTTATTAATCTTCATTGTTACACATAATTAAACATTAAATTATATGGATCTTGCATGTAAAATTTAATTTTTAGGAGCTTGAAGATAAAAAAATGGAAAACATGATATAATAGATTCAAATTGATTATTAGTGATGGTTGTCGGAAAACATTTATTTTAAACTAATTTGGAAAACCTAAGAGCTTTCGTCAATGTTAATGCAAGTTTCCATTAATTTTTTTGTGCCATAAAAATTTCACCTTCATCATGTGCTTAGATAAATTCAAGTAACTTGACATAGTTGTTAATGCAAGTTTCCATTCATTCATACCATTTACTTTTCTAAGAAATAAAAAAGGGAAAACTTTGTGCAATTGAAAATGATTTTTGTCTTTCTAAGTTAAATCATTTCCAAAGAAATAGTGAATAATTCCAAGATATAGCATCACAAAACCTTCTTTGAATTCATACTCTTCATGGCTTGGTTGACAATCACAATGTGGTTTTGACAACAATAAGCACAAGATTCTCTAGTCTCCAAAGGTGGTAGCAACTTATACCCTAGGTTTGGTACATATTTTCTCCTAAGAACTTTTCCACACTCCAAATACTCCCCTCAAACCATTCTTAACATTGATCAATGCTTACATGAAACAATTTTTTACAAATCCCTCAAAGTACTAGGTTTTGCATAATATAGTTACAAAAAGAAACAAATTGTCCTCAATAACTCACACAAACTAATTATTTAGAAACCCTCATTTTGTAAGCACATGCATATAGCCCTATAGAATATTAGTACCAAGTTTCATATATTTTCACCAAATGCATCAAAATTTATGGGTTTTTTGAAGCTCGCTATAAACCCTAGGTTGGGGACAATAATGCTTGATAAGATATGCAATATTTGATAAGTTACATTAGTTATGCAATGTAAAGTAATGCTTTAAGTTTTAAATATATGCAATGTAATGTAATAAAAAATATGAATATGTTTCATACAATACTTGGTGTGTTTCGTAAAATGCAATGTAATAAGCGGTATGGATATGTTTGAAAAAATGCATCACTTACTTTTCTTGTGGTATGGAGGTAGACATGTATGAAAACATTTGTAGCATAGACATGTTTGATAAGATACATTGGTATGCATGTTCAGAAAATGTGGTATCATAGAATAAGGTAGTGGGATATTTGAAAGAATGCCTCAAAGAAATGTGGTCTCATATTGATGTCCATCACCAGGAGACCACATTTCTTGGAGGAATTTTTTAAAACAACTCACCGCCTTCTTTTCTTTCATAAAATACTTTGGTAGACATGTATGAAAAATAATAAGGTAGACATGTATAAAAAATACTAAGGTAGACATGTATGAAAAATGTGGTAGCATAGACATATTTGATAAGATGCTTTGGTAGATATGTACGAAAAAATGTGGTTGCATAGACAAAGACAGTGAGCTATTTGAAAGAATGTCTCAAAGAAATGTGGTCTTACATGGTGATGTCCATCACCATGAGACCACATTTCTTGGAGGCATATTTCCAAACAACTCACTACCTTCTTTCATAAAATTCAATGTAATCAACAATATCAATATGTTTCATAAAATGCATTACTTACTTTTGTTCTATGTGTGTTTGTGAACATATAGCATTCAACGTCATGCCAAGGAAACAAAAAAATCATCTGACATCGGAAGAATGTGAAGTTAAAAATACAAGGAGAAGATAATAAAAAATACAAGCTCATTAAGCAAAGGAATTACAGCCCATACAACAAGAAATTCCTGTGTAATCTAAGAGAGGTGTCCAATTGGCAACATGAAGGGCATGAATGAACAAAATTCGTGGAAGGAAATAAATGGATCTTGAAGTTGGGGGCACATCATCAACCATAGGTGAAGTTCAATGCACATCTCCAGTTGAAGACATGCCAGCAACAACATTTGGTTTTCCAGGTACATCAGAAATCACATCTCTAATTGAAGACACACCATCAACAACATTGGGTTTTGAAAGTACATCAACAAACACATCTCTATTTGAAGGAACTCCACATACGACATCTCAAGTTGGAGGTACAACATCATTTACATGTCAATCTCAAGGTATGTCATCAATTGTAGCTCTATGTTGCAAGGTGTTGCCCTTGGTCTCCTTGGCGTGGGCTAGCGCGATGCTCAGGCTTTATGACATGGTTTAACCATCTCTTATGGATCTTGGATCTTGTATAAATCTAGCGGCTATATCAGTAATTAACAGGTCAATATTTTGGTGCAACGATAGTCATCTTTGCAAAAATTGGTATCAGAGTCAAGTTCACAGGTTTGAACCCCTCGCTTGTGCTAGGGGGGATTGTTGCAAGGTGTCACCCTTGATCTCCTCGGTGTGGGATTGCATGATGCTTGGGATTTGTGAAATGGTTTAAGCACCTCTTGTGGATCTTGGATCTTGTATAAATCCAGTGGTTGTATCGGGCATTAACAGTTCGATATTTTGGTGCAACACAGTTGTCTTTGCAACACTCTGATTGAAGGTAATCTATCCTCGATGTTGTTGACATTCCTAATATTGACAAAAATTTACATTTGAGAACTCCTAGAGTTTTGAATAGAAAACTTATATTTTTGATTGATATTGATTCCAATATTTTGAAATGGATGCCTAATAAGATTCCAAAATGTAAATCTCTAACATATGCACAGAGGATATGGAGTAAATATTTTATGAGAAGCTAAGTGAGGGTGAAATATGTCAACTATTTGTTGAAATGATGAGGCAACTCAAATTTAGGCCCACCATGAAGGCTCTTGGTCTAAGAGTTTTGAATGACTCAAGTGAAAATTTCATTGTAAAGAAATTGATGAGTGCATATGACAACATAGGTTCTACCTCATGCATGAAGGATAAATATGCCACACAACATGTTATGACAACAACATTGTTAAGCAGTCAAACAAGGAACAAGGTGAACCTTACAAAGACAAGTAAATCTTTGAAAATAAGTAGATCGTCTCTAATGAGAGCCAAAAGAAGGCGTGAAAGAGTGGAGGATCCAAATAGAAATGAGTTATGGGCATTCTTAGGTAGAGTGCCACAAAATATAAAATAATTGCTCAAGCCTTGAGATCTATAATAGTAGATTATTGGAAGGATAACACAAGGACCTCTCCCAAACAAAGAGCTATTGTAAGAAGGAGAATCGGTAGTCAAATTTGTGAGCCACATCCAAAGAATTATTTGGATACCACTCAAACCCATTTTTTTTCTGATTTTGTATGGAAGTTTCCTCAAATTAAAATAAGTCCCCACTATATATAAGTATAAAAAAATAAAAGGGAATCCATCATTGCCAAGCTTATCTACTCTCAGGTTTTCTATGTTTGGATTTCCAAAATCTACTCTAATCTTGGATGATTTTTAGAGTCACTACCATCATGATCTGTCTCTTTACATAATCTCAGTCACCCCTCAAAGGCTTCATTGAAAAGAAATGCACAAGACATCTTAATACACCTTGCCACCATTGACAACCTAGCCTAGTGGGCATCTAAAGAACAAAAAACACACCAAAAAGGGTAGAATAGCATGAACAGTGGGGCCAACAATAATTCAATACCCTCCAACACCTTTGAAAACTCCCAAACATTCTTCAACCAACCAATCTCTCCAAACAGTCACTTGAAATGTGGTGCTCTTGTCAAATTTGGCAACATAGTCACATGGCCAATAGCACAAACAAATGATGGAACAACATGAGTACATACCTTGGGTTGTCTTGGGTTATTAAAAATATATCACGATGATTTTCAACCCTTTTTGGACTCAGACTTCCATGATACAGTGTTCCAAGGCATAAATCAGCATTATGGTTTATTGACACAATGCATAAATGATGCACTATTACTGATCCAAACTCAAAAATCAAAGATGAAACTTAATCCCTTTTCACTCTTGCACATGAATATCATGAAAATAAGCCGCATGAAATAATTAAAATTACTTTTCAATACATTTTTCATTAAATAATAGACCTTTGACTTAAATACTTTATGTTTTTAACTAAGTATTGCCTACTCCTCTGTGTATAATTTGATGGTCTTTGCATACTTTATGGTGGTTGTCTATTTATTGTCATTAAAAGTGAAGTTGAAGCAACAAACTTCAAACAAAAAAACTTAAGTGATGGAAAAGTTAACTTATGGTGGTTGTCTATTTATAGTGGTTATCTATTTATTTCCTTTTATTTCTCCTCTACAATAACCTCTCTTAGTTTTCGCTAACTCGAAGGCATTTTCTCGTGGTGGCGATTTTTCACTCGGGGAAAAAGTTATCAAATGTAAGTAGTGTAAAGTTGCAAAGTGGTGCAACTTTCATTCTGCAATTTGTGTGACCAAAAAAATATTCCAACGCATCTGGTTGGGTATTTTTACACTAGGCATGGTCATATTTCTCACCCAAACGCGTCAAATCACTCTGAGCTACATTCAACCAACAAAATCCCTTGAGTCCAAAGTGCAAAATGGCTGAAATATTTGACAAGATGTTACTCAGATACCATGATTCTTAGAAACTTCTCATCTGAGGGTATGGGATCATTTTGGTCCCCTCTACAATAACCTCTCTCAGTTTTTGCTAACTTGGAGGTGTTTTCCCATAGTGGTGACTTTTCACTTCGAGAAAAAGTTGTCAAATGCAAATAGTGTAAAGTTGTAAAGTAGTGCAACTTTCATTATGCAACTCGTGTGACCAAATGAACAATTCAAATGCATCTAGGTGGGTATTTTTATGCTATTCATGACCCTCTTTCACAACCAAACACGCTGAATCACTTCGAGCTATGTTCAACCGACATAATTCCTTAAGAGTCCAAAGTATAAAATGGTCGCAATTTTTGATGGGTTGTTACTCGAATAATTTGATGCTTAGAAACTTCTCATCTAAGCCTATAAGATCATTTTGGGCCCCTCTACAATAACCTCTCTCAATTTTTTCTAATTTAGAGGCATTTTCCTATGGTGGTGAATTTTCATCTGGGGAAAAAGTTGTCAAAGGCAAGTAGTGTAAAGTTGCAAACTGGTGCAACTTTTATCTTGCAACTCGTGTGACCAAATGAACTATTTCAATGTTTTTGGGTGGGTATTTTTACATTGAATGGTCCTCTTTTGTACCCAAACATGCCAAATCACTCTGAGCTATTTTCAACCAGCATAATCCCTTGAGTCCAAATTGCAAAATGGCTAAAATCTTCAAAAGGTTGTTACTCGAATACCATGATACTTAGAAACTTCTCGTCTAAGCCTATGGGATCATGTTGGACACATATACAATAACCTCTCTTAGTTTTCACTATCTCGAAGGCATTTACCAATGGTGGAAACTTTTAATTTGGGGAAAAAGTTATCAAATACAAGTAGTGTAAAGTTGCAAAGTGATGCAACTTTTTTTCTGTACCTCGTGTGAACAAAAAAACTATTCCAATGTGTCTGAGTGGGTACATTTAAACTAGGAATGGTTATCTTTTGCACCCAAACATGATGAACCACTTGAGTTGTGTTCAACTAGTAGAATCCTTTATGAGTCCAAAGTGCAAAATGTCTGCAATCTTTGACATGTTGTTATTCGGATACCGTGACACTTAGAAACTTCTTGTTTGAGCCTATGAGATCATTTTGGTCCCCTCTACAATAAATCTCTTGGTTTTTGCTAACTTGGAGGCATTTTCCTATGGTGGAAACTTTTCACTTGGGGAAAAAGTTGTCAAAAGCTAGCAGTGTAAAGTTGCAAACTAGTGCAACTTTCATTTTGCAACTCATGTGACCAAATGAACTATTCCAACACATCTAGGTGGGTACATTTATGCTAGGTATGATCCTCTTTCACACCCAAACACGTTGAATCACTCTGAGCTATGTTCAAGTGGTAGAATCCCTTAAGAGTCCAAAGTGCAAAATGGTTGCAATCTTTGACATGCTGCTACTTGAATATCGTGATGCTTAGAAAATTCTCGTCTAAGAATATGGGATCACATTAGGCACATCTACAATAATCTCTCCCTTTTTTTCTATCTCGGAGGTGTTCTCCCATCATGACAATTTTTCACTTAAGGAAAAAGTTGTGAAATGCAAGCAGTGTAAAGTTGCAAAGTGGTACAACTTTCATTCTACAACTCGTGTGACCAAAAAAATTATTCCAACACGTCTGAATGGGTACGTTTTTCTATTCATGGTTCTCTTTCACACCCAAACATGCCAAATCACTTTGAGCTACGTTCAATTGGCAGAATCCCTTAAGAGTCTAAAGTGCAAACTGGCTGCAATCTTCAACGGGTTGTTACTCGGATATCGTAATGCTTATAAATTTATGATTTGTGCCTATGGGATCATGTTGGGCCCCTCTATAGTAACCTCTCTCAATTTTTTCTATCTTGGAGGCATTTTCCCATGGTAGCAACTTTTCACTTGAGGAAAAAGTTATCAAATGCAAGCAGTGTAAAGTTGCAAAACGGTGCAACTTTCATTTTGCAGCTTGTGTGACCAAAAAAATTATTCAAATGTGTTCAGATGGGTATTTTTATACTAGGAATGGCCCTCTTTCACACCTGAACACATTGAATTGCTCTCAGCTACGTTCAACCGGATGAATCCCTTAAGATTTCGAACTGCAATTGTTGTCACTGAATAGTGCACCCTTGCTGAGATGCAAAACTCAACCTACTATTGAAAAATTGGATCCAAATATTCAATATCCATGACATATGGTTTTTCGTGCTCTATATTTATAAAACATGATGTGGTGATAGTTATAGGACCATGTTTCCCAATGATTTATCATGCTATTTCATGCATAGAAAATAGGAGGAGGTTTTTTAACTTATTTAAATGATGAATATGGGATAAATGTGATAACAACACATGGTTGATGCATCCATAAATCAAGATTATATTGTTGTTCATACACATCTAATATCTTTAGAATATCATTAAAATTGACCTGTGCATTGATTTCATTTAATGAGATGTTAATTGTTGTGATATTAGTAAATGCAAATAAATTTTGTTGGTTGGATCAACAAATATCATGTGTTTTGATGCACGTTCTTACAAGTTCATAGATTTTTATATATATGCTCGTGAGGTTTGAAACATCCACTTGTTCTATAGATGCAAATTTAATTATTGCTAAGCTTTAGAATTAGAACCATTAGTTGTTGGATGCCAACCTCAACCTTGAATTAAAAGAAATACATTTTTCTATGATATTTTTTATGGGAAGGAGCTCTTATATTTCATTTGAAACCTTTTGGTGTTAAAATAATTGCCACTAGACAACAATATAACTCAAGAAGCATGAAACATACATGCAAATACATGAATTATACACATGAATCATGAAGAATACACATGAAAAAATGAATTATACATTGGAAGCATGAAGCATACATGTGAATACACACAATATATATGAAGTATACATGTGAATAAGTGAAACATACATGTGAATAAGTGAAGCACAAGTAATTGAAGAATTGTAAAGGATACAATCCACTAGGAATGGAGCTTATTTACACAATACACATTAGATGGAGCTTATTGAGAAATCAAAAATAATTATCTAGGAATTATATGTAAACAAAACCCATGCCTTCAACATTCAAGCATACAATTTACACAATACGCATGATAACATCATTCAAGAATGATAGTAGAAAAAGAATATTTTCTTTAATAAAAAATCCATAAGGCTATACAATGATATATATTGATAAAATTATATATAATATATCCAAAACATTCATACAGGATTACTACAAAAGAGCCATATGGACATAAAATGTCACATATATCGATAGTACAAAACATATGTTCCAAAATGCCACATTGGCATACAAAAAATGACCCTAATACATAGTCGTTTCCCTCCAGGGGAAGGAAAAATATCTTGTGTTGCCTTCAAAATTAGGCTAGATGGAGCGCATGTTGATCCTCTTGTTTTTTCAACATGCTCACTAGACCTCCTCTCTAGACTCCTCTAGAGTTGCACCTGATACAATAAAAATTATAGATGTTAATACATAGAAATTGAATTATGGAATGCCATATAAAAAAATATAGTCACTTACCGCATACAAATAGTCATCATGCACATTTACAATATTATCACATCCACGATCTAGAGTCACATCCACCTGTAGCAACCATCAAGATATAAATTAAACTACATGTACAAGTATCAAGAATTTTTTTAACAATAAACCATAAAAGAGAAAATATAATGTCAAATCAACTAATTTGTTGCTTACCTCTCTCAAAGGACCAGAACTGGCTATTGTTGTAGCAAATCCATGGTCCATCATGCCACCAACATCACCAGGGTTGTCTGATGTCAACAACTGAAAATGAAACAACATATCTAATAGTCATATAAAGAAGTTCAGATAGTCCCTTTATAGCTATCATAAATGAGTAGCAAATTAAAATGAAAAGAGCACCAATATGACTGTCATAAATGAGTAGGAATTAAAAATGTAAAAGTGCAGCAAGTTCATAGATAAAAATGCAAAAAAATTTGAAGGAATCTAGTCAAGATTGGTGATACTGATAACAAAATTCAATACAAGGTAAAGTTCAATGACAGTTGAAATAAATTGAAACACAATGTTAAGAAAAATTTGGGAAGTGATGGTAGTTTATGCAATAGTACAATCCCTATTGGTGGTAGTGACCTTGCATGAAAGAGTAAATGGTTGGCCTTAGTTGAGAGTACAATATAGTGCTTATAGATCACAAATGGTGAAAGTACTAAGTCCATTGGGATAGTCCAAACTCTTCCAAATTCCCATGTTAAGTGCTCATTGAGATTCAAATTGCATATGTTGATGAAGTAATGTTAATGAGGGCATGTTGTCAACATAGTGATAATGCCACAATGAAGTTCACATGAATGAAGTGAGAATTAATATGTTACTAGCAGCTTTCAAAGGGATAATGGAACATACAATGAATTATGACATTCTATGGTTTTACTATAGCACATGAAGTTGGTTGTTGAGGTGTGCAACAGTAATGGAGAAGACAACTTTGGTCAATAATGAGTGGAAGGAAATATTTCTCGTCACAATACATGTGTATAGGATAAAACTTGGATGGAGGTGCTATAGCATAGAAGGGATAAAGAGACAAGACCAAGAGGGGATAATGGAACATATGGTAAAATAATAGAGGGTAAAATGGGATGGGAGTCGAATGTGATAATGAAGCATATAATGGACTAGTAGAGATTAGTGGGATGGTCCAAGAGTGGATCGTAGAACATAGGGTGAACTATTAGAGGTTAATGGTATGGGATTAGTAGGGAATAAAGGAGCATAAGGTGAATCAAGGGAAGATAATGGGACAAGACCAAGAGGGGATAATGGAGCATACAGTGAAATAAGAGAGGGTAATGGAACATAGGATGCATTAGAATAGATTAATGGGATGGGCTAGGATGGGATAAAAAAATATAGCGTGAACCATTAGAGGTTAATGGGATGGGATTAGGAGGGAATAAAGGAACATGTGTTGAATTATGGGAAGATAATGGGATAAGACCAAGAGGTGATAATGGAACATACGGTGAAATAAGAGATGGTAATGGGATGGGAATAGAAGGGGTTAATGGAACATAGGATGGACTAGTATAGATTGATGGGATGGGCTAGGATGGGATAACAAAATATAGGGTGAAAAATTAGAGGTTAATGGGATGGGATTAGTAGGGAATAATGGAACATAGGGTGAATTAGGAGGTGTCTAGGGTTTGACTATGGTATATGAAGTGAGAACTTGACCTGTGTGTAGTAATAATAGAGAAGAGTTATAGGATGAAATATGGATAAAGATGGTATAAAATAGAATGTGTAAAGGAAAATAGGGTGAAATAATAAAGGGTACAATAAGATGGGAATAGAAGGGCATAATGAAACATAGGATGGACTAGTAGATATTAGTGGGATGGGCTAGGAGGAGATCATGGGAAATAGGATGAACTATTAAATATTAATAGAATGGGATTAGGAAGGAATAAAGGAACAAAAAGTGAATTAGGAGAAGATAATGCAACACGATCAAGAGTGGATGATGGAAAATGGAATGGACTAGTAGAGATTAATTGGATGAGCTAGGATGGGATAATAAAACATTTTTAAGGTGAAATATACTATAGGTTAATGGAAAGTAATTAGGAGGGAATATTAGACCATAAATTGAATTAGGCGATGTCTAAGGTTTGAATATAGGACATGAAGTGGGAACTTGAGGTGTGTAGTAATAATGTATAAGAGATTTGGTCAATAATGAGAAGGAAAGGTTTCTTCTAACGATATGTGTATAAGATGAAATATAGAGGAAGGTGGTATAATATATAAGGTGTTAAGATTGGGATATGTGATCTAAAATGGTTAAAATATGTGTTATGAAAGGAATGGAAGAATGCAATGGACATTGAATGGTAAATATAATTAGGATCTCACAAGATCAACCAATTTTTTAGATTGGTATATGCAAAAATATGAAAACTAGCTAACATTTTTTTACAACACCATTAATGAATAAAGGTTACCTAAGTGAAAGTTGTTTGAGGATATGAATTGTGAGGTGTGGATATTGAAGGTCCACTAGGAAATTTTTTGACATCCAAAGCATGTTATGAGACAAAAATTCAAATATAAAATTCAATTGTTCAAATGCAATAATAATATCTTTAATACTAGTTGCATACCTATGGACTCAATGCCAAGAATGAATAAGGGTCTACAAGAATGGAGCACGTCTCATGAACACTCTAACCCTGAAATTTCATCATATTGATTCTACTAATTTAGTTATTCTTAAAGTTCAAAATATAATTTAATAAACAAAATTAAATGAACTTGCTAAACTTTACTTGAGTATCAATGTTGTATGTATTATTCAATAATTCATCTATCATAGCCATCACCTCTACAACTAATGTAGATTGTGTAGCTGCATCTTGAGCACTCTGATAATCGTACGTGCAAACAACACTGCAAGGACAACAATGGTAGGGTGGAGCTCGGGGCCTACACATCTCCTCCACATCAGGCTCTACCAGAGGCCTCACACATTGTATAATGGTCTGGGTGAGTAATCTAATCGACTCCAACATGCCCACCTCTACACTATCCTTAACAATGGAAGGAACAACGACATGCTCCACCATGGTTTTGTCCAAGGGTCTTGCTGCCAACTGTGGATTATGTCATGCACCAAGTCTACCATGTGTCAAGCCCCCACCTCTACCCTAAAAGTCTAAGATGTCAAAATAATTTGTCATCTTATTGAGGAAAAACTCACAATAGAGTTTCCTCAAAAATTATTGTGGTACCTCATGGTTATTGCATGGAGGTTGGTCAAATACCATCCACCGCCACTCCCAAATTTATTTTTAATTAATTCATGGTGGCACCAATAGATGGGGAACCTCCTGCATGCATTAGACAAAGGTGTGTTGGTTCTCGGGTCTATAAATAGGGCACACAAGTTGGCTTTGCTATTTTTTTGTTTTTTCACATCTACATATGACAACCCACTAGCATAAAATTGTCTCAAATCATGCCTCTTATTTGACCAGAAATTTATTTTCTTGCTCATTTCTCCTACATGAGATATAATTGACTTCAACAATTTAGCAATCCCTCTCCTATAAGGGTGGGTTCCGACATGCTTGATTAATCTTCTAATTAATTGGTCAATGTCTCTTTTATTGTTTTCAATTTGATTTAGCATATTTTCTTGTGTTCCTTGAGGATGCCTATGAATTGATGGAGGGGTTTTAGGTTGTTCTTGTATAGGAGGCTCTTCATGAGGGGGTGATTGTGAATTATCAATGTTTGGAGGTGGAGATTCATTCCCTAAGAATTAGAATAAAGTTTTATTAAAAAAACCTATTTCAATCTACATTCTAAATCAAATTCGAAATATAAAAAATAAAAAATACATACCTCTTCACAATCTTCGACCTCTTTGATGTGTTGGCAACATCCTTGTGAAGAATTACAAGCTAAGAGTGCAAAAAATGGAAGAGATTTGGCAAGCACGAGTTGTAGAGCTGAAAACCTCCAAGCCAAGCCATGAGTTGAACATAAGACCAAGTCAAGAATGTGTTTTATTTATTTTAATAGACTTTTTCTAGTTGGCGTATGCCAAATTTTATGCATGCCAAATGAGCAAGTCATTTGGCGCACACAAAATTTGGCATGCACCAAATTTGGTGCTGGACAAATTTGGTGTGTGTCAAATACTCTTTTTGGGTTTTTTTTTTTTGCATTTTTTCAATTTGGCATCAAAATTGTGTCACAGATCCATGCACTTACCCAAGAGAAACAACACATTTGTTTGGAGGATAATTAGATTTAAAAGAATGATGCATCTATATAAAAAATGAGGCATTCATGGGTGGGAGATTTTAATTTAAAATTGTGACGCAACTTCTCTGGTACAACGCATTGCAATGATGCATTTGAAGACCCGAACAATGGGATTGGCCGTCTGGTATAAAACTTTCAGTTTTATCTTTTCTTTTTGGTTTTTCCTTTTAGGATTTTGGTTAGTTTAAGGTTTTTTGTGTTCTAACAATCTATTTTTAGCGTGTGGCTTTGGAATCTTGGGGAGCTCTCAAAAAATTATTTCTTTAGAAAAAAATTAAAAAAAGCTTTACATTAGTTTAGTTTTAAGGAAATTTTCATTTTGTTTGTTTTCTACAAATTGCATCAAGATCATAAGGGTAAAAAGAACTTGCATATTTCACTCATAAGGATTTAAAAAGAACCACAAAATGCATCTTTTCACTCATGGGTATTAAAATTAACTTGAATCAAACATAATTGGTATAAAATGAATCCAAGTGTCTTCAAATTATAAGCAAGGGATTAAAAATTTACAATTATTTTTCATGTTTGGTGGTTTGAAAACTATCATAGAGTGTTTATTCTCTCCTCTCACATCATTCATCCATCGTGAGTGATCAAAATTTCCTCTTTGGCATTTGTACAATCACACCACACATTTGGATTTTGGGCTTAAAAATGAGCCCCATACGAGTGTGAGGTAAAGGTGGTGTGTATGCTCTCCCCTGCCCTTCGTGCAATCTTGGGTGATCAAAAATTTCATCTTTGTCTTGATTTTGTTGCCTTTAGAGGGGTCTTCCTCAAAAGAGGGAATGAATCCAACTGGTTTTTTTCTTGGGCTGGTATATAAAAGGATAAGACTAAACTGTCAAGTCCTCACACTGGTATTTTCCCTTGTCATATAGTGTCACTCAAACAGGGTACCTACGGTAAAATGTATAAGAGCCCCTAGTAGAGTGATTAAAGCCTTAAGTGGTTTGTTGGATGCTTACAGGGAGTTGTGTCCCCGAGTATTCACTAAGAACCTTTATTATAGGGCCAAAATCCCTTTCACTTGCTAGTATAGGAATGATCATTCTGAAGCCACCCCACATCTTCACTAAGCATGTGTAGAGGTAGAAATTCCTCTATGGGGAATTGAGACTTGGTGAGCCTGAGAAGTGAGTGTCGTGGAGGGGAGCTAGTGCCACCAAATCTCTAGTTGTCTAGCTTGTTTAAGTGGTTGGATAAATCTAAGTGGGGATCTAGCGGGTGGTATCTCTTGAGAATCCATAGGTTGTGAAGTGTGTTTGCAAGTATTTTTTATACATTTAAACATCTTACACATTGATGGGTCTGGTTATTCATATCTTTTTGTTGCTTTTCATATAATTTTAAGACACTTTACTTATGGTTTTAAAGAATATGTCAAGATAATACTTCCATAATATGTTATCCTTTCATACATACCTTGCAACCTTGACCCCATTTTGTCAAAATAAAATATGGTGAAAATACTTGTAGCATTGCATGATTTAAATATGGATATATGTGTATGAATGAAATGTTGTGATTTAGTTATGGTAGTTAGTTGCATATGTATTTATATGGGTTAATCTCTTTGCATCTCAGCACGTGGTGAGAAGGAAGGAATATTTGTAGCAAGCACTAAAGTAGTAGAACAAGGGATTAATGAAGTTCAAGTCGTTCAAGTGTAGGAAGTTGTGGAGCTGAGTGTGGTCATTATGGAAGAAATAAATGTTGGAAGATATATGTTCTTGAATGTTGGGTGTTTGCCTATGTGTTTCACATACAAGTTGTCCTTGTTCAAATACCTATCTCTCTTTCCTTTCTCAATTAGATGAATAAGTCAATCACACATTCATACCAAACAAAAAAAACAATTACTTGTGATTGTATTCTATGTTTTCCAATCAAATATCATCAAAACTAGTCAAAATTCTTTCAAAACTGGGTCAAGACCATCAAAACTACAAAATCAACATTTTGGCATTGCAACTGATAAAAATAGACCTATAACTGATATTTTTCACCACAATTGACCACTAGAAAATCACAATTGTCATCCTGAACCACATTTATAGAAAATAGACCTGCAATCGATATTTTGGACCGTAACTAATCACTAGAAAAGTGTGCCTAAATTAGCACCCAATTTGGCTTCCAGTTTTGCTTCCATGTCTACTCCCATTTTTGCTTCTATTTTTTCTTCCAGGTTTGCTTCCAAGTTTTCTTCCAGGTTTGCTTCCAGTTTTTCTTCTAGTTATGCTTCCAAGTTTGCTTCCAAGTTTGCTTCTAGTTTTGCTTCCAATTTTGCTTCCAAGTTTGTTTCCATTTTTGCTTCCAATTTTGCTTTTAGTTTTGCTTGCAGTTTTGCTTCTAGTTTTCCTTCCAAGTTTGCTTCCAGTTTTGCTTCCAATTTTGCCTCCAGTTTTACTTCTAATTTTTCTTCTTGTTTTGCTACCAAGTTTGCTCCCAGTTTTCCTTCCGATTTTGCTTCCTGGTTTGCTTCTGATTTTGCTTCCCGGTTTGCTTCTAATTTTGCTTCCAATTTTGCTTCCAGTTTGCCTTCTGGTTTTGCTTCCAATTTTTCTTCCAAGATTACTTTTGGTTTGCTTTTAGTTTGGCTTCCATTGTTGCTTCTTTTTTTGCTTTTAAAAATGCTTCTTGTTTTGCTTCTATTTATTAATTTAATATGTTTTATTTCAATTTAATTAGTTAAATACATTGTGCCTCTTATATAACTCATATGATTATAGAGTAAATAATTTAATTATTTAAATCATATGATTAAATATCAAGATAATTATTATAACATGATCATCATCTATAATTAAAATAACTGTCAAATATCTATAATTTAATTGAATTTGACAACATCCATCCTGAGTAGTAAATTAAAATCATCATACCTAATAAATATCCATCCAAAAATCATTGACCACTTTTAATATATATAAATTAAAAAGTCAATACTAATAAGGTCATCATCATATATAACTAAAATAAGTGAAAGTTAAATATGCCAGTAGATCAATAACATGTCCAATAGTTGACATAAGTAAAAATGATACATATACAAATGATATAAGTAAAAATGATAAATTATGTACCTCAAATTGATACAAGTCAAGATGATACATGTCCAAATGATATAAGTGAAAATGATACATGCCAATATGATACAACTCAATAATATGTTACTATAGGTTATGAAAATGATACAAATGATAGTAACCATGAAAAGATGCATCATAATGATATATCAACAATGATCCATGATGCAATCTATATGATCATGAATGTCACTCATTACTACTAGCTGCAATTGTCCCATCATCATCACCATCATGATCATGATCATCGTCATCATCATTGTCATCAGCCTTGGTGTCTTTTGTATTTGTGTCATCATCATTCTTTGTCATGTGATCTATATCATCATGAGGATCATCTTGATCTTTTGGAAGACTCATGTTTTGCAAAAAAAAAACATTTAATATGAAAAGTTATTATTTATTTCATGCAATAATTTATTTTTCTATTATATCTCTAATATTACAACATATGAGATGAAACCATAATCATATTACATCATATCAAATTGCACATACCATAATAAAATTTCAAAAAAATTATAGCTAATATGTCATTCCAATGATGTAAAACATGCAACAATTCTAATAAATATTAGTAAAGATCATACAAAAAAATGTTATACAATTTAACTATCAACTGTAAATTCTATTACATAACCTTA
>CM021102.1:180505082-180639594 GCA_007115665.2 Sequoiadendron giganteum | reverse complement strand
GGGAACCGAGAAGACCAAGGATGCCCAGTTTTATGTGGAGGTAATGGATATGGTACAAACTTTAGGAGGGGCAAGAAGGTCAATGTATGATCTTGATGAAATTGAGGAAGAACAACAAGAGAGGGACATGACAAATAAAATTAATGTAGAGTTTCAAGGATTATTCAAGCGAGTAAGAGATCTATGGGAGAAACCTCATCTAAAACATTTTGAATCGGAGTTTGATATACCATTTAGAGAGCTTGGTTTTCATAGAAGAGGAAGAAAGATAATCACTTTGCTTCATTTTAATTTTCATAACCATATCATAGCGTGGGAACCAGGAAGGTCAAGGATGTCTAGTTTATGTGGAGGTAATGGATGTGGTCCAAAATTTATGAGGAGCAAGAAGGTCAATGTATGATCTCGATGAAGTTGAAGAAGAACAACAAGAGAGGGACATGAAAAATAAAATCAATGTAGAGTTTCAAGGAGTTTTCAAGCGAGTAAGAGAGTTATGGGAGCAACCTCGTTTAAAATATTTTGAACTAGAGTTTGATATACCATTTAGAGAACTTGGTTTTCATGGAAGAGGAAGAAATATGATTACTTTGCTTCATTTTCATTTGCATAACCATATCATGGTGTGGGAACCAAGAAGACCAAGGATGTCTAGTTTTATGTGGAGGTAATGGATGTGGTCCAAAATTTAGGAGGTGCAAGAAGGTCAATGTATGATCCTGATGAAATTGAGGAAGAACAACAAGAGAGGGACAAGAAAAATAAAATCAATGCAGAGTTTCAAGGATTTGTCAAGGGAGTAAGAGAGCTATGGGAGCAACCTCATCTAAAATATTTTGAACTAGAGTTTTATATACCATTTAGAGAGCTTGGTTTTCATGGAAGAGGAAGAAAGAGTTGGTGGAATTACCTTTCTTAGTAATCACTATTAGTGAGATTGAGATTGTTAACCTTAAGAGAGAAGGACTTGGGAAAAATGCATTTGATATGGCTATTGTTTTTAAAGACTTCAATTGGGATGTACTCTGCATTGACATTATTCCTCAATCTTCACTTGATGGCATCAAGGAATGGCTGAACTCTATGGATATAAAGTATTATGAAAGCAGAATGAACTTGAACCGACGGTCAATTTTGAAGACTATTATTGATGATCCAGATAAATTTATTGAAGATGGTGGCTGGGAATTTTTGAATATGGAAGCTAGTGATTTTGATTCTGATAATTCAAAATAGACAAATCAAGGATATGAACCCTCTAATGTAGAAGACAAATCATAATCAGATGAGGTAGGTTTAGAAGATGAATCTCTTGTGGAGTCATATGAGGATGAAGAAGAAGAAGAATGTTTTGAAGAGGAGGAAGGTAAAAAATGGGATGAATTATAAGCCAAAGCCATAAATGCAGATAAGGAAAAAGGAGACAAGTTTGACAGTGAAGATGAAAGGCGACGATGAAAGGTAATAGCTATAGGGAAGTCTCGGGCACTTGATATTATAGATTCAAGAGGAATTCCTGCCAAGAGGCATAAATTCAGATGAATTTATTTCATCTACATCCTTCTACTATTTATTCATGCACATAAATGGTTCATTTGTTTATGCAAATGATGCATATATGTTAACTTGATTAGTGTTCTTACTTTGGTAGTTTGACTTTTATGACAACCAGCCATTAGGCCATTATGTGTGGGAGCACTTTTGTGTTTATAGCTAGCTTTTTTGGATAGCTATACTGGCTGTTAAGGACATTCCATTTATATTTTGAATGTTAATAAGTCTAGTATTACATGCTTCTCTATGTTGATCAGATCAGGTTGTAGGTTTTTAACTATTGATTTCTTTATTTATGGAGTTTTTAAACTTGGAAGATATGAATTTACTACCTTTTTTAAAATTAGATGGACAAATTAAGTGGCTAGTTATCTACGCCAAGTGATGTAGACTACAAGGATGTATTAGATCTATAGAATTCCTACCAATAAGCATCAAAACATTCTTACATGTTAAAATAATGGCAAAATCATGAGGAAGGATGCCAAAGATGTATGTGGATCACTTAGTAGAATGGCAACATGAATTCAAGGAAACACTCCTTGAGATACCATGTTTGAGAGAAAAGAAGATAATTCAAATCAACATGAGACCAAGTTAAACTCAAATGATACAACTCATAACTTAAATGAGGACACTTAAGAGATACTAAAATACCATGGTCATTAATTAAAATATGCGATGAAAATAAGGCATGAATGTCACCCACTACCCTTTAAGGCAAACAATATATTTTTCCTCGACATGGAATAATGGGACAATTGAGTGGGATCTAGGGCCAATAGAGAAGCACTTTAGAACTCATCCTACGCATCAATAAACAACTCAACAAAAAAAATGAAAATGACATATTTACACAACAATATGCAACTAAGTTATTGAAACTCAACTATTGATACCTCGTTCTCCATCTAGATTACAAAATTATCCCTCTTTTTTCTTTGTAACTTTTCCTTTTAAAATTGTTTTGGATGTTGGCCATATTTCTCCTCCTATCAAAAGATGGAACATGGACTAGTTAAACTAATTAATATGAAATCATTTACTTTTTCCTAGGAAATAAAAAAAATATCATATAACATATTAAATATACTTACAAATGTGTAGATCAAGACCTGTAAACATTTATGGCCATTGTGATGTGTGCCACAAAGTTTTTGAAGCCTAGCCTTGGAGGCCTTGTCTTGAAACATGTAATAATTCAATTTAAATATGCACAAATAAAATTTAAAAATTGTTTAATAAATTTGATATAATCTTATGAGAAAATTCAAATACTTGTGTACTCTCTTCATCGGACTTCCTCCATGCATTAGAATTCTCATATGCTTCTACAAGCTCTTTCCATACTTTGAGACTTACATCAATTGGATTTGTTTTGAGCCTTAGCTCGGGAGGGATTTTTTTATTTTCTTTGTTTGGTTGCACCAAATCTCTTGAATTTTTGAGACATTCATAGATTTACCTTCTTCACAAACCAACTTGTGCCAAATTTAGTCTCCATGTCATTGATAACTACTTTTTGCAGGTGTATGGGTATCTTTGAGAATGGAAAATGTAGATGGTCTTTGAGCCATTCAAGGAATTATTCCTTCAACCTATTCACAAATTAACTTTCCAACATCTATCATTCAGACTTCCCCTAAAACCACATCGTATCCTATCTTGGTAATGTGGCTACCAATGCAAGATGAAAAACTTGGCATGTTGTAAGAAGTATGTGTCCTAGGAGTGGTTGGGATAGTGGAAGTGTCTACTCCTTGTTTTATATTCCTTGAGTTTATTGTTACTGATTTCCTCCCGGATCTTTTTCTCGATCTAGGACTGCTTGGGTTATCAATCGATTCACTTTGATGTTTTATTTGGTTGTAATATTTGAAGGGCTTTAGTAGATCATTTCTCTACGTATATGGAAAGAATTGTCCAGTCCAAAGCATCCAATTTGTTCACTACCTCTACCCCCAATATGGAAGCCAATGCTTCTTTATCTTTGTCAATCTCATGTCCCTATATATATATATATAATAAATTTCTTCTTTTAAATTTAAAAATAAAAAACTAAAAACTAAAAATTATAGAAACAATGGAAACATTTACAAATCTATAAATTGACAATGAATTACCTCATTGTGGCTAGAGTCTAATCCATTTGTTTTATTTTGTCTATTGCTTGACATTTTGAGGCGACCTAGGGAAAATTATTTTTGTCCAGTTTGTGGAGGAAAACAAAGTACACAGTGTTAGGTATGAAATTTTTCCAGCTTGTGGTATGAAATTTTTACCTTGAATGACTCTCTTTTTGGATGTAAATGCCTATGAATCAATTTCTTGCGCACCTGTATAGAATGGTAATCTTTGGGGGCTAAAAAGGGTGTGAAGTGTGGTTTTATTGAGAGTCAACACATATACGTCCCATGCTCAAGTTGCATTCGTTGATTAGAAATAAAATGAATGTGTGCACACAATCAGTTCGAAACCACGAGCTCATTGTTCTATAAAAGAATAAGAAAATTAGTAATAGATAATTTAAGCTCGAAGGTCTCACAAATTTGAGAAAATGATCTATTATTCAACAGTCATGTCAAAATCCCTATCTCCTCATATTGTATTGACCAAACTCTATTCCCACGGGACCTAGCTGCAATGGGCGGATGTAGTTTAATGACTTGTCTCGAAAGCTTGGGATGGGAATGATAAGTGAACCAAGGCATTGGGGTTTCAAAAATGTGTTTTTCCCTTTTTCCTCCTCTCTTCCTTCGCACGATGCTTTTCTACTATCATCTCTTCCTTGATGTGGAAGTTTTTAATTTTTGTTTTTGATTCATTAGTCGATGCTATACTCGGCATAGTTAACACCAAATTTAGCTCTGACTTTCAACCCTAAATTTGATCTGTTTGGGGTGCCAAAGGTGGCACAAAGTGCACCTAATTTAGCGCCTAACAGTGCAAAATGATGTATTTTTCTTGGAAGTTGATAAATAAGTTGATCCTAAATTGATTTCATCTTCATATGTTCCAAGGGAGCAATCATGGTTCCCTATTTTATCTATTCCTTATCCCATGTCAATTTTGTGGGTGAAAAACTAATAGAGGTTAGATTTGTGAACTCATAAATGACCCCTAAAATTTTAAATTAGAATATAAATGGGCCTATGTTCACCCTATACAACTAGATGAGTCATATAAAGTGTGAAATATTTAAAATTGCATGTTACAGATTTGTATAAAAGTACAAACGCTAATTCATTTCTATAATCTTAGATATAGGGAATATTGGGGAATTATGAAAAATCATACATGAGAACTAAATCATTATCATGTGACATTGACATTGGATCAACATCCTATGTGTATTGCATGCTTCCTAGAGAGATTTGAGCTCTAGTTGTCAAGATTACGCGTGTAAAAATTTTGTGAAGAGAAAAATGTTGCAATGTCCTATTTTGTTTTCATAGTGTGTCTTAATGAAAAGCAAGCATAGTAACAAGATAATTTCAACAATATTCTCTTGGTGCACAACTATTATGTGACTATTATCATTTTTGTGTATTATAGGATCTAGAGGAGGCCATGGAGAGAGGACGTGGATATCGTAGAACTACTAAATCGTAGAGAGTAAAGTGGGTGGAAATGGATATGACAATGGAATCTGTAGATACAATAGAGGTAAGAAGAGAAAGAAACCTCAACCAAAGGATTAAGGTGTTTATTAATTCACAAATGCTACAACATAGAGGAGATAAAGTCATATTTTTGTCCATGAGGCCTCTTAGGTCAAAATTATTGGTTGAAAATGAACATGAATGGTGATTAAATGTGATTCTATGATCAAGGGAAAAGTTTGAAAATTAGGATGGCCAAAACATGATATCAATATGTCAAATATGACTAAAGTGAGGTTTTGTGTTGGATAGAATATTCATTGAAATGATATAATTGGTGTACTAAAAATTATTTACTATGTTGTGTACTATAGGGGAAAGACAAGGCCATGGAAATAGACCATGTCATACCAAATGAGGACACGACAGATGAAGTGAGACATCAAGTACTCAAATTTTAACTTAACTTAGGAAAAAATGATTTGATGGAAATTTGTGATGCATCCATCTTTTTTCACAGTATTATTGAAATTTATAATGTATTATCCAATCTAATGTATGTTGATTATTTTAGATGGAGATTGGAGGAAATGCAGACCCTGAGCATTCAACTAGAAAAAAAAGAAGATATGTATGT
Organism: Sequoiadendron giganteum; assembly: GCA_007115665.2. NCBI lineage: Eukaryota > Viridiplantae > Streptophyta > Pinopsida > Cupressales > Cupressaceae > Sequoiadendron > Sequoiadendron giganteum. Next base: position 180,633,801 of record CM021102.1, on the reverse strand, counting down.
GGATGTGGATGTGAACCTAAAACTATTAAATCACATAGAAAATAGTGGGTGGAAGAGGATATGATAATGGATCTTGCAAACACAAAAAATGATTCCACTGAACAAGAGGTTGGTCAAGACTATAGTACATGGGATGAGTACTTTGAGAAAATTGTTGTTTGTGGATGTTTTTTATGTCATGGAAAGAAAAAATTCGAATGAGAAATTTTACAAAGACATTACATATATAATGAGCTTCCAGTCGGTAGTATGCCTCCTACAATCAATTTAAATCCAATAGGAATTGTGGTAAGGTATTTTCCAATTTGATATAAATAACATGTATACATCGTTAAATATCATTTTTTATTATTTAAATAACTATTTTTTTATTAACAGATACTTGCAGGATAAAGTTCTTGGTTTAAAGTTTCCTGGATCACCAATTTCCAACCTAGAGGGCAATGATCATTTATCAGATGATACATCTAACAAAAATATGTGCCAATATACCAGCTCAGAAGATGAGGAATTGATGAAAACAAGTCACACAACAAGAACCAGTTTAAAGATGCATAATTTGCTTAAGGACACAGGGAAGGTGGACTACATGCCCTATGAGAATGAATTTGATGGAGATGATGAATTTCCCCTAAGTTTGAGATCAATTTACAAAGAGACATTTGATTGTCAACTATATTGTGATTGGCCTAGTGATCAACAACTACCTAGAGTGTATGAGTTGTTTTAATTTTGGGGATACAACTACATGATATGACCCTCCAATATTCATGGAGTGAATCTAGGCCTCTTTACTATCCTAAATGTACATGTGGGATCTAAGCATAGAAATAATTCAGAAAAAACCACTAGGAGATTAATGCCATATTATGGTCCATCATATTATAGTGGTGAATGGAGAAGGCTAGTAGAATATAAGCATAGCATGTCAACATACGGTCTAAATTCGAATATGTATACACATCATCTCCAATTGGAAAGTGGAAAATAAATTAATAGAGGTCATCTTATGTAAATATATGGATGTGCATACACACACAAAGATATTGCAGGATTTATAAATAGTAGTAAGGGAAGGGACCCTACTGTAAGACTGAATTGTCAATTTGTTGAGGTTATAAATGATAAAGAGGGAGATATGGAAAGAGAGGTTAATATATTGATAATGGTTGAGGCTATTATAGACCTTACCATTGGGGATGAGTTATTGATTGATTACCCTTTCTTAAAACACACTCCTGCATGAAAGAAAAGGGAAGAACAAGGTCTCCCTAAGGATGTTCGTAAGGGAAAAAAACCAAAGAATAATAAATGAGTGTGGACTGTTGTTTTATAAAATATGTTGTCAAAATTGGGTTTTATTTAAATTATTGTATAAAAAGGTAGTCTATAAAATATTTTTTCATTATTCAATTGATGTATATATGTTCATACAATTTTTATTTTTTATTTTTTAAGCCACATTTGTGATTTATCCAATTGTTTCCAAAGATTAAATAATGCTTGCATTTTTTGAAGATGTTGATGAAACACATACTAATACCCAAGATCCAACTAGGTTATTAAGATTTGGACAAGATGATCCAAACCATCCTTTAAACCATACCAGGGCAAAAAGAGCAAGATTGAAGAAAATGCTACCACCTGAGAAATTTGAAGAGATGATGAGATTCACATACAATGATGACATTCCACCTAGCCTTAATGATGATGATCATGGTAGTTAAAATTTAGTGCATGAAGAAGGATTGAATGAAATGCTTACAGATTTCTTTGAGGATGGAAACAATGATGACAATAATGATCATATGGTTGATGGTAACGATTAGCAGGGGTACTTACCACCAACGTAATGTTCATGATAACAACCTGAAAGACTCCATCAAGCAAGCATCAAAGACACCAATATTCAAATTAGGTACAAGTAGAACCTCAAAACTAGCATGCACATTAATATTATTAGAAATCAAGTCACTATTTGGTTGGTTAGACAAAGGATTCACTACCCTACTGAAGTGAGTTGAAATCTATTTTACTTTTCATTATCAATTGGTGTACATAATTCATAAACATTCATCAACTCAGTTTATATTTCTTTAAGGGGATTTTAAAACCATTTATTGTATATAAACAATCCTAGTATATATTGACATATCAAACATGTCCATGATAATTCAAACATTCAATTGATAAATCTCTGGAAATCTTACAGGGCACTAAAAACTAAAATATTCCCTAAAGAGAATGTGTTGCCATCAACTTGCAGAGAGGCACATTTTTTGTTGGTTGAGTTGGGGATTGAATATAAGAAAATTCATTCATGTAAAAATGATTGCATTTTATATAGAGATGAATATCAAAACAAGGTAGAATTCCTTGTATGCAAAGAAAAGATATATCGTACAAATGTACAAGGTCCTACAGTTCCAAAGAAGGTTTTATATCACATGCCACTTATACCTAGACTTAAATGAACATTTCATTGGAAGTCACTTGCACAATTGATGGACTGGCATGCAAAGAACATGAGTAAAGATGGATTCATGTGAATTCCAGTCGAGTCCAAAGCAATGAAACACATAGAAGAAAAATGGCCAATAAAATTCAAAGATGAACCCCGTAGTATCAGGTTTGGTCTTGCAATGGATGGAGTGTGCCCATTCTCTTTCCTAAGCTCAAATTGTAGTTTTTGGCCATTTTGTTTGATAGTATACAAAATTACCCCGTGGATGAGTGTTAGAGAGGAGCACCTTATGCTGACTCTCATTGTTCCAAGAAAACATCAAGTTAAAAAAATGGATGTTTATCTTGCACCTTTTATTGATGAGATGCAACTACCATGTAAATGCATAAGAATGTATGACATATCATGTGCTCCATCAAATAGATCCTTCATGTTTTATGGTGTGTTTTTTGTTCTGGTAAGATAAAATATTTACGCATTTACACTCATAATTTATTTTCATCCCAACTTTCATGCTTAGTTTTATACTATTTTTTTATGTTATTAACAATACTTGTTGAATTGCAGAGCTTCAAACAAAGGGGATATTTGCATTTCCAAGATGTGTAGAACAATTTCAAGGGTGGTATTCTAAAGATCTACGTAACTTTATGTACACAAACAATAGGATTTTCTACCACTAGATCATAGGTTTAGAAATCACTTGAAGAATCAATTTGATAGAAAATTTGAAAATAGAGGCCCTCCCATGATTATGGGTCTAGGTGATTGGCTTAAGAAGTATGAAGATTCTGAATTGAAAGCTTGGGAGGATTTTTTTTATTGGGGTGATTTAATTGAAGAACCAAAAAAAGTTGTAGTTAATATGCCAGAAGGAATGAAAAGGAAATCCATAATTTATGAGCTCCCTTACTGGAAGGATCTATTAATATCTCACCTATTAGATCCTATGCACATCTTCAAAAATGGCCCAGATTCTATATTTTGATATATATTAGGCAAAGAGAATGACACATTGTCCTCAAGGAGATATATTGCTCTTTTGTATACCAAATTTGATAGAAAACATTTGTGGCCAAATAGGGAAAATGAAACATATCCAGAAGCTCCATGAATTTTGAAAAAAAAAAGAGCTAGACCAACTAAAAAATGTTGTCCATTCAATAAGGACACCTACTAGCTATGGGTCATCATTGGATAAATCTTTTATAGTTGATGGACATATCACAGGATTCAAAACACATGATTTTCATAATTTTATGAGGGTATTATATCATCATTTAGCATTTATTGGTAACATTGATTAAGTAATAAATATATTTTGATGTTTTGTTGTGTGAGAAAAAATTACTAATGACCTTTTCATAAATGTGTTTGATAGCATATCATGCCATTGGAAATTAGGGGGGATTCATGTCTTATAGCTGACTTAAGAAATTCCATAAGTCGATTGTCGGCATTTACAAGGTATGTGGTTATATGAAATGTTCATGAGTGATACATAGAGATATTATATTGCATTTTAATTTTTGACTAAAGGTTCATACTAATTTTCTATTCTTATATTAAGTGGGTAACCTCCAAGGATATCCACAAATGTGAAGTGCCAAAGTGGAAGAAAGAAATTGCAGAAATTGTATGTGTATTTGAGAAGGAGCTCCCTACAAGTTTCATAGACCTATAAGTCCATTTACTTATACACCTAGTCAATGACATTGAATTGGTGGGTGTCGTATCAATGAGGTGGATGTTTTCTTTGAGAGGTATATGAAAACTCTAAAAAGATATGTCCAACAAAAGGCACATCCAGAGGGTTGCATGGCTGAAGGGTATGTATTGAATGAATCATTTTTCTTTCTATATGAATTCCTTGGTAAGGATTTTGAAGATGGAACATGCATCTGTGATGAAGAATGAGCATCAGATATTATTGATGGAGAAAAACCACAATCTAATGGTGTTCAAGTATAAATTAGTAAGTAAATTCATGATCAGTGTGGTTTTTTCTTGCAATCATTAATTTACTTGTCAAATTAACAGCATGACATTTGGAGTTTGAAATAAACATGTTGACATGTAATAGGTGTAGATGCAAGTGCTATAATTGACAAGTTCATTCTGTAACACATGGAATTTATGAGCAAATGGATTGTTTTGTATGATAAAAAGAGAGAAGAACTGTTAGAATCAAGGAGATAGTTTAAGAGATCGAACCCAAGGAATACTCCACTTCCCACTGATTTTCTTGGGGAATGGGGCAAAGATTTCACACTAGAATGGGTTATTGAACAAATTAAAAATCAAATAGAAGATGCATGTATAGATTCAAACATAACAAAAGATGAAATCAACATGTCTAGAGGATGTGAAAGAAAGGTACAGTTGGAATTTTACAAAATGTTGTTTCCTTACAGTTTTGACACTATTAACTATTTTAATATTCATCATTATATTTGTTTTCATTGAAATAAATGGTTTTTCACAAGTGAGGAAATATCCAACAATGTGGGCATATGGTCAACATTATCATGTAGAAAGTGTAGATGTAAAGAGATGATCCTTCAATTGTGGCATCATGGTTGACTTCAAGCAATCCATTCGATCAAGCTCAAAAGATAAGATTATAATTGAAGGGAATCTACAATATGTTGGGAAAATACAATAAATTATTGAGTTGGATTACCTCTCTTTTAAATGTTGTATTTTTAAGTGTAGATGGTATGAAGCATTTGAGAGGACACAAAGACATGATACCCATAGTGGATTTTTTTTTATAGATTCTTCATGCTTCCTACTGGAGGATAAGAAGTCTTATGTTCTACCAATTCATTATGAGCAAGTATTTCTTTAACTCAAACAAGAAGTGGTAGTGATCATTAATCTATTAATTCATAGTTTATTGTGAATATATACATGTGTTTATTAATCAATAAAAAATTTATAACATACGTCTAATATATGTATGTCGTTCATGTGTAGGTATTTTTATATGAAGATATTTTGGACCCAAAATGGATATTTTTCATACATAATGATCCAAGATTAAGGCATGTATTTGATGAAACATTAGTGGATATTGAGAAAAAAAATAAGGGCCAACAAAATGAGAGTGAGGGATTAGACAACATCGAAGAAATTGACATCCATGATGATTTTGAAGATGGTTATGTTCAGGAACAAGAAGACAACAATCCAAATTTAGATGATGTTATGGAAGAAAACAATATGGATTGTATAGAAAATGATGATCCAAATACATTTGGTAACAATATAGATGATCTTTAGTCAAATTTCAATGATGATGAAGATGATGCAGGTCAAGATGAGGATGATGATAATATTAATTACTTGAAAGAACATATGAACATTGACAATGATACAATGGATAACATTGTAGCAGACAATAATTTTAATGACCAATACTTCTAAATTTTCAGAATTATTTGCAATCCATGTTTTAAAAAAGATGATTCTTATGGCCTAAAATTTGAAATGCTTCAGTAATATTATTTGTGTCGATACAAATTACATTGAAATATCCTTAAATTGTTCATCTTTGGTATGAATTGTTGGCAGAAAAAATTAGGATTACTTAGATGCTTCTTCCATTCATTTTGTATCAACATATGTTCATGAAGACACATAATTTAATAAAATATTAATTCACATAACTCACAATTATTTAAATAAGCAACTTTGTTAAATTTATTATTTTAAAATAGTTTCCATTTTTATGTTGAACATAATGTTGAAAATATAACAAGGAAAAATAAGCTCAATTTTTTAAAAAAATTAGCAACTCTACCAACATCCACAGTAAATGCTTTATTGTATCAACATATTCATTCACATAAGCACAGTATTGTGGCTCAATAATTGATATTCATTCAAATATAAGAATAAATAAGTATGGAAAACATAAGAAAAATATAGAATGATAACCCAATCATGGAGAATCTCTGATAATAAGATGTTCTCCATTATATTGCTTCAATTGATATAAATTAATAACAAAATTCTTCAAACGATGATGATGATTATTTAAAACTAGGCCCGGGTTTCCTATTTATATAGGAAGCAACAAGCTATAGGCCTTTTGCAAAAAAAATGACCTTTCATAACTACTTCTTTTACTAACAACTATTTAATTAGCATAATTAAGGAAATAACAAGACTTAATACATTTTGACATATGGCTCCATTAGTCAACATAGAAGACCCGTGATCATTGATATGGCAAAGTCTTCCTCTCCATGATGAACGTCTAAATTCTCTCGCCTCAATGTCCTTTTCTTCTGAAACCAACAACTATTTAATTAGCATAATTAAGGAAATAACAAGACTTGAGACATTTTGACATATGGTTCCATTATTCAATGTAGAAGACCCATGATCATTGATCTGGAAAATTCTTCCTCTTCATGATAAACGTCCAAATGTTCTCACCTCGGTGTCCTATTATTCTGAAACCAAATACTTTTCCTCCCACTGACACACCATAAAATTTGATGGTCATTTACATTCTTGGATCTTTGGCATGCTTGCAAGATTAGTTTTTCATTAAATATCTAGTAATTCCTTTGTATCATTAACAAACTTTAGGTATCCCGCATCAAGAACAATTAACCCATGATCCATGATCTAATTTAGCCTATGAAGACTAATATCATCATCCTCCTATATATGAGTTATGCACTTATGAATAACCTAACTGAATTCTTTCTTCCACTTATCCAAGTCCTTCAATTGGTCACCATCTCTCATGATTTCAGGTATATACCCTTTTTTCAAGGTATGGAACCAATCCATTCGTGTTACGATATTTGTATCTTCCCCTTGTATATACCGAAACTCATCAATAATCATCTTCATAGTTTGTTAAGTTGGCTTTAATGTTGTGGGAGCATCAAGAATTATTTGTAGAAATTTTCATAACTTAGCCAAAGTGTGGTGAATAGGTTTCCACCTTTTTGACAAAGGATCTAATACAAGCATATGTTTCTTTATTTGATTCATTCCCTGCTGAAGTGTTTTATAACTATCATGCACATTCTCCAGTTTATCCATAACCGATTTTATCCTATCCTCAAGAATCTTTTCCATAACTTCACAAATTCTCTTTTTTATTTCATCCTAGGTTTGATTGCTAGCCTTCTTTACATCATCCACTTCCTTCTCTAGAGTTTTTACTAGTTCTATAGAAATTTTCTTCACAATATCCATTGGAGCAATAGGAGGTCTATATAACACCATCTCCTTTCTTTGTGAGGGTCTTGCTCTTAATTTTTCTTTCAATTTGACATTCTCTATGAATAGTTTATTAAATTCATCATTTAGGAACCTTTGTTCCTTTTCATACTCCTTCAATATGTCTTCTAATTGCTTAGCAGTTGCTCGAGTGAACATGGCCAAATGCATGATCATTGTGGCTACCTCCAAAGGGGTGGCATCTTGTATTGTCCTTACCATTTCTGCCCCTTTCATCCCTTGAATTACATCCAATAATTTTGGCTTCTGTGTATTTTTTTCTTGGATCCATATGGTCAGGGTTTCAATCTTTAGGTTATACCCAGTTCCACTCACTCCTTCATCAGAGTCAAATTATGAAACTAGAATTGGATCTTCCTAAGCTTGCACTTGATCAAGTAGAAAATTTTTCTTTAATTCCAAGCCAAGTAAAATGAGCATATTAATCTTCAAGACCATTTCTCGAACCTTCTAGGGGCTAATGTCAATGTTGTCAACTCTTAATTCTTGAAAATTTTGTGCTACCATTTGATTTTTCTTTTATTTTTCTTTGATTTTCCAATTCCTACTTCAGCTGATTCCATCCTCTCTTCAAATTATTTTATCTCCATCTTCATCCAGAAATCATTAAACTCTGGAGTCTTAATGAATTCATCATCTTCTATGAATCTCCTAGCTGTAATTTCCCTTTCATCTTCATGTACCTCTATACTTTTTTTTCTACATCACCCATCCTTTCCTCATGTTTATGGGCACTGGTCTCAAGGATGGTTTGATCAACCTCAATGTCACCTTTCAATGACTATAGTATTATAGCCACTTCCTCAATATCTCCCACCTCTTCACTCTCCTCATAAGGTACTAATTGTTTAATGTTTTTTGTCTTTTGTCTTTTGGGAGGTAACTGCTCCATGGGAGGTTTAGATATTTCACCTGGGGCATGATTTGAAGTTGCACCACTATCATGTTCTTGGAGATATGCTTCCTTCTTACTATACAAGTCTTGAAATTTACCCATTATCAAATCTATCCACTTGATGGGGTCCTTTTCCTCAACAAAGTATCCTAGGAAATCCTTGGACCTCCGCTTCGTCCTTTCTTCAAGATTCTTCATATATTTCCATTTTTTCCTTCTGCTAAATACATCATTATAAATAATGCAGTTCCTTATGACATCTTCTTCATATTCCACTTGGTGTTCCACTATCATTTTGTAAGAAGATTGTACCTTATGTTGTTCATGCGATTTTCAAGGTCAAAGCCTCTTCCTTTCACAGAATTCAATGCATATCTTATCTTCAAGTAATACTGAAACTCCTCTAGTGTGTCTAAGCCTATAGTATAATCTTCACACTTGGTAAGTTTTGGAAAGAAAGTTCTTTTCTTTTGCTTGTGCATTACATATTTCTCCATCCACATCATTTGTCACATAAATTCAAGAAATGCTAATCTGAGGGGCATAAATTTTGGAAGTATGTGTGGAGCAACAGGGCATCCATAAACTCTAATTATTGTAACTTCCGGGAGGAAGAACCAATCTCCAAAATTGTGTGTATGACCCTACTCTAGTCTTAAAGCCAAAGGTCTCAATAGTTGCAACATTTTGGTTGAAAATATTGGTATTGCATACCTAAGCACTCCAAGGATTTTGTGTATAAATTCTTTGTAGAATACAACAAAGCTTAAATTCTTGCACCAACTGTCCCAAATATAGCACCATTTTTGGATAGGTGTGGGATTCCCTTGCTCATCTACTCTATCCAAGTCCATTATTTTAGTCCAACGGTCCCTATTATGGTACAATATTAGATGATATAGTAGGTAATAGTGTTTGAATGTAATAAGTCCTCTATCCTCTATAACTTGGGAGAATTCGTCATCTAATGCCTTCTCAAGGTATGAAGCAAAGTCATATTAAATATTAGTTTTAGGGTTTTGAATTCTCATGGCCATCATCATTAGGCCTATTGGTATTTTATCTTGAGGATCGATCCCCAACACTTGGCAAAGAGATAAATATGTATTCACAAAGTAATATTGAAAATATGTCACAGTAAATGGTTTAATAGTGGTAGTAGAGATGGGGATTGTTCTGGTACCAATGACTCTTTTCATATATAGGGGTACCTCATCACTTCTATAAGTCCTTCTTAACCTAGCATAATTCTCCTCACTTTTTTGCAGGTTTATCTTGGTCAGAGCCTTCTTATTTAATTCAAAACACTCAATGATGGTTGTTCTGGTTACTTCTATCAATACTGTGTCATTTGGAAACCTTACTATTTTGGTAGCTGGGTGATAGAGTTTGGATAGAATTCTGATAAATTATACATCAAAAAACACATTTGGGACAATCAACCTTGCTAAATCCAACATCCAAGGGTTTGACACTGGAATCTTCTCATTTCTCTTATTGTAAAAATACCAAAATAGGTCCCATCCAAATTTGGGAATGAGGGCATCCCTACAATTTTGTACAGTGTCTACAAGAAACTTCTTATTACCCTCTTTAGTAGACCCTGGTAGTATATCTAGTATGGGCTGATGGAGTGGTCTCTTCTTTACTTTAGGTTCTTCATTTTTAATTTTAGGTTGACTTTTTGTTACTTCTAATTATTTTTTTTTTGAGGCATGTTTCAATTTTCTCTACTATGGCTTCAGATGACAAAACCTTGAAAGATTTTTTATATTAACAAAGCTCTTTCAAATATTTTTTGTGAACTTACCCAAGTATTTGATGCTTTCAATAATTCTTCTTCTCATATCTTTAGCTCCTTCGACACTAGTTCTCTACACTTGAGTGTAATATTGGGAAAACTCACTTGTCTTTGGATGGCACGGTATTCAGTCATATCAGTTTTAATGCCAACTCTTCATAAAATAATTGCATTTAATTTTGGTAACTGATGTGATTTTTGACATTTATTTTATAAATTGTAATGATGCCATGATTATCGTACTACCGTAGTCTCTTATTATACCTGTTACGGTATGGTGGTGTTTTTCCCTCCCTTTCTACTATTTACTACACTATCGCCTTGCTTAAGACCTCTTATTGGTGGGTTGCATTGTATACCACTCTACCACAACCATATTATCCACGTCAGGTAGTACTGCAGTGTCCACTTTTCTTCCAATGCTTACTGATTTGTCACCTTGCTCAAGACTTCTTAGTGCAGGGTTGTGGTGTATACTGCTCTACCACATATGTTGCTCACCCTCCCAGTGGGATATTAGTGTATGCTTTATCTTCTTATTGTTTACCACCTCACTGCACTCCTATGAATCATCTTATGGGGATGGTGGTGGGTACCGCATTACTACATTTCCTTATAATTCTCCTCCTCGGGTGGCAGTGAGTACCGCTTTACCACATAAGCTATATAATCTCTTGGTGGTATGCCAATAAAGCCTTATTTCTTAACTTAAAGTCATCATCTCACATTGCCTTTATTTATATGTTACAGTACTATGATAAAGGAGAAATATGCTTTGTTTATGATTATCTCGAGGAATAAATGGGTATATAAAAAGGGAATACTGGTGACAGTATGGATCTTTTTATACAAATTCTTTCATTTCATGTTAAATACAATGAAAATATTAGGTTTAAGGACTAGTGTATAGGTTTGATGGTATATGGTTGAAGGATTAGGTTGAGGTTCCAATGTATAGGGTATAGGGTATAGGGTTTAGGGGTTTAGGGTTCAGGGTTTAAGGGTTGAGGGTTGAGAATTGAGGGTTTATGGTTTAATGTATAGGGATGTAGAGGGTAGAGGGTAGAGTATTTAAGGGTTTAGGGTTTAAGGGTTGAGGGTTTAAGGTTGAGGATAGAGGATTGAGGGTATAGGGTATAGGGAATAGGGTTTGAGGGTTTAGGGTTAATTAAGGGTTGGGGGTTGAGGGTAGAGGGTAGAGGGTAGACTAGGGTTAATGAGGGTAGAGGGTAGAAGGGTAGAGGCCATTTTAAGGGTTTACTAGGTTTTAAGGGTTGAGGGTTTAGGGTTGAGTGTTTAAGGGTTTAAGGGTTTAAGAGTTGATGGTTTAGGGTCGAGGGAGGGATGGATGGAGTGAGAGATGGAGGGAGAAGTGAGATAGAGAGGAGTGAAGAGGAGGGAGGGAAAAATATATATGAGGGTTGAGGATCCAATGTATAGGGTAGAGGGTTGAGAATTGAGGGTATAGAGTTGAGGACCTATAGGGTTGATGGTTTAGGGCATTGGGCTGAGGCCTAGTAGCTACTTATAGGCTGGTTGAGGGATAAAGGTTGAGGTTATAGGGTAGTATATAGAAGGTTTAGGGGTTAATAGGGTTTACTGTTTAAGGGTTTAGGTTTGATGGTTAAGGGTTGAGGGTAAAGCATTTAGGGTATAGGTTTGAGGGTATATGGTCGAAGGATTATGGTTGAGGGTCCAATATATAGGGTAGAGGGTATAGGGGTTGAGGGTTTAGGGTTTAAGTTTGAGGGTTGAGAGATTAGGGTTGAGGGTTGACAAATCTTTTGATCTAAGTGACATGTAGGCAAGCAATTGAAGGCTAGTGAATATTAGGGAAGGATTTTTTGTTCTAACACCCCTAATCCCTTAACCCTTAATCCCTGCTAGATCAAAATAATTAGGTGCTCAATTAGACATTAAAGAAGTCTCTAAAGTAGGTGTTAAAGTAGGTGTTAAAATATGTGCTTATGTAGGTGCTCATCTAGGCGCTAAACTAGGCACTAATTTGGGTGGTAATTTAGACGCTAATTCGTGCACTCATTTAGGTGCCAATATGCGCCTAAATTAGCACCGACTTCTTTTGATCGGTGTAAAAAATGCCATAAATAGCACTAAAGTTTTCAAAAAAATAGAGAAAAATACATTAAAAGAGTGGGTGGAAGCAAAAAACGGAGCAAAAATGGGAGCTAATCATAGGGATTTTTTGTAGTGATCCTTGAGTCATTTTCGGGATTTAAATTCAAATTCTAGTGAGATTTAGCCTCCTTTATTTAATGAATTCATATGTTGGCATGGTGTAATATAATTTCGGGATATTAAGCATAGATAAGTATAAATACAAAGTTCATTCATTCATTTTCATCCTAGAAACTCTATTATTCATTCCTAAGGAAAATTTATGAGATGAAGAGCATTTAAGAGCAATTCATCAATAATTTAGAGCCATCATGAAGATTTAAGCATCATATCAAAGATCTTCTTGCATCATGTGTGTTGTTGTGCTAACATTTGTGATGTAGGGTTTTGATTCAAGCAAGCAAGAAATTCAAGATCTATCAAGCATTTCAAGTCCATATCCATTACATCCATTTCACACAAGTTTGAAAACTTTACAAGGGTTTGGTGAGTTGTAACATTGCATGTTGTTCATTCACCATTTTCTTCATTTGATTATTTCATTTCAAGGTTTAATTACCAACAAGGGGTTTGACCAAGGAAAACCCCCATTCACTAACAATCAACAAGTTTTTCCCATCTTGAATATTTGTGTTTGCAGGTTTAGGTTGAAGTCTTGAAGATCATTTGGAGTGAAAATTTGTCATCTTCACGAAAACTCACCTACATGCCAAATCTAGAATTTTCAGAACCTGAGATCCAAAAATAAGCAAGTGTAGACCTTGGAGCTTAGGACCACATTTAGACTTTTCAAAAATTCATAACAGTACTAGTATGCCACCTTGGGCGTCTTAGTCCTCCCAAGCATATCTTTGAAAAATTTCTTTAGATCTAGTTTCGACATCCAACGATTTTGTATTTGCCCTGAAAAATAGCAATGAGACTAATACGCCATCTTGGGCATCTTAGTTCTCCAAGGCATATTCTTGTAGCTTCTTTGCATTTCCAGATTCCTCACATCATCTCCAAACTTCCTAAGTACACATGTCCTAACTTGGTGTTGCATATTTTCATTATTTGCATCTCTCATTTAACTTATTTTAGGTCATTTTTCATATCACGTTTTGTTTTCCAACATTTGTCTTTTCTAAGAATTTTCTTGGTGGTGAATCCCTTAAAGCTAAAAAGAACCCCCTCCTAGGTTCTCCTAATTGATAATTGACTCACCTTATGAGGTTGATATTCAATCCAATTATGGTTCTTAGGACATAATCAAATGACCTAGATATAATATGAGGTAATCACCCCTTCCCATTTTATCTACAGTTCATTTTGGTGAACTCGACCTCTTTGAACATTCTTCTTTTTCTGATTTGGAGTCCTTTAGAGTTCTAGACCTAAATTGCATTCATTGCATTTTTCATTAGTGAAAGTGCATCTAGGGTTTCTTGTATTTTGTATTAGTGAAATTACATTTAGGTTTTCCTATTTTTGCATTAGTGAAACTGTATATAGGTTACATTTTTACTTTCTTGCATCATTTCATTTCATTGAAAATCTTAAAAGCACATTGTTCATCCTCTTAATTACATTTAGAAACTTTGTTATTGCATTGAAAATTGAAAAATTGCATTCACATATTATATTCAATTACTTGTTAGTAGTTTCCTTTCTTTACATCCATTTGCACAGTTTCATGTTTCAAAACATCAGGTCCCTAGGTAGGCAACCTAAGAAAGTTGTTATCAAACCAGATTTTTTTTTTCTTAGAAAAATATTTGCTAGGACTAAAATGCCCTTCCTAGCATCTTAGTCCCTCTTAGGTTTTTTTTTCTCAAAATCCTTTCTCTACTTTTTATTGTCTGTTTCAATCACTATAAATTTAGAATTTTTCTAGGAGGACTAAAACACCCTTACTAGCATCTTAGTCCCTATTGACTTTGACTCTCTAGTTTTCATGGTCTGAAATTGCTTTTATGTGTTTATGTGGTTTTTTTTTTAGTTTTCTATTTCAATTCCCAAAATTTCTATTATCTCAATTTATTTTATTTCAAGTGCATTTTCTTAATTTTGCATCATGGATATGTGCTTTGGAAAGTTTTGGATATCCCTGAAATCCTTAGTAGATATCTCAAATTATTCCTTTGGTAATAACCCTAATGAAATTAAACTCAATCATGCTCACTCAACTCCTAATGTATGTCCTCCTCATGATTTTGGCATCATTGGAGAAGATGATGACAACATGAATAAGTTCCTAAACAATTGTCTTGATAACCTTGAAGCTAATGCATCCTTCTACCCATCCATGAAACAATCAAATCCCCCTACAATACCACCTCTTGAGATGTTTGGTTACTTACATCCTAAAACTAAAGAGAAAGTTGACCCTAAGTTCCCTACAATAGGTGAACCTAGTTCTTCTAAACAAGTAAACACCCAACCATTTTATGGTAATAAAGTAACAAAGACTCCAATCAATCTCGAAGAAACATATGGAAAAGGATTCACAATCTTGAGTAAACAAGGATGTGATAGAATAAGTGAACATGAAATTCATCAACTCCTAGAGCAAGTTCCAACTACTGAAAACACAAAAGGGTTGGGATATCAAGATCCCCCTCACAATGTAAGAATACCTAGAGAATACCTAAAACTTCATGGTGATGGTACGACGATTTTACATACAAATTTCCTGAATCCTAAAAATGACAAGGATGATAGGGTCACCTTAGGTCCTCTTCCTTCAACTACAAAATTTGAGGAATCTAGAAAATGCAAAAGACCTTACAAATTAAAAAAATTACAACCTCCTGGTCCACCACCTAAAATTGAAAGAAAGCTACAACTGCTTCTCAACAAAGGATTCCTAACATTACCACCTATGAATATATTAGTTCTTTATCCTAAAGATGCAAAGGTCCCACATTTCACATACCATCAAAATCTCGGGTATAGCACTGATGAGTGTTGTGCATTCAAGTTAATATTGCAAAGTTTTAACTTCAATTGAAATGATTTCTATCTAGTGATTGAATAAGCCTTATACCTGTTATCATGTAATAGCTATAGAATCTTGACATTATCACTATTACATGACCCTTCTCATCACCTACCTCAACCCATTCTTGTCTTGCACTCAGTGGGGACAAGAAGTAGATGGCCTTTTCCTAGTAAGACATTTGTTGTTGTCCCTTTGGTTTGTTATCTACCTTCCACTTATACCCACTGAGACTGGGAGATAGGTAACCTAATTTAGGTTGACTCGCCTGTGCCTTAAAAGTATTTTTATTTTTCTTTTACTTGCATGTGCATATTGTGATCTCTCGTGATGTTTTATTCATGTTTCTCTCTCTTCATACATTCCTCTATTTGCACCTTCATTCTTCTCTATGTCGTAAGCTCTTCACCTTTTCATTTATCTTTTCATTTTTTTCTTATGTTTTCCTTTTGGGGATGATGCAAGGTGTCGAGACACCTTATGTCTCTTCCATGTTGACCCAAAATCTTTTTCTCTTATTTCCATTTTTGTCTTGTGTTTTCCTTTTGGGGATGATGCAAGGTGTTGAGATTCCCTATGTCTCTTCCATGTTGACCCAAAAGATTTTTCTTATCTTTTCATTTTTATATTGTGTTCTCCTTTTGGCGATGACACAAGGCGTTGAAACACCCTATGTCTCTTCCATGTTAACCCAAAATATTTTTCTTTTATTTTTAATTTTTTCTTGTCTTTTTCTTTTGGGGATGATGCAAGGAACTAAGACACCCTATGTCTCTTCCATGTTGACCTAAAAGGATTTTCTTTGTTTTTCACTCTCTTTGTGTCATTCTTCTAGTTCTATGTGTATTTGGGGAATGATGATAGTTCTGAGCTCTTTAATATCATTGAAGCAAAGACAAATACTGACCCCAAATCCATAGATCCCTTATGTGTTTCTAGGGGGCAACCCTCTTTTCCCTTTTTCATATTTTGGCTACTTTAAATTAATTGCTCATAGCATGGTGTTAGCAGTTTCTTTAAAGTGGGGGCATACATTGGCATTAGTTTGGCATGATGTTATTTGTATTTTCTTCATGTTCCTTGATGTTATTTTCTTACTTCATACGATGCATTTTCCTCTCTATGGTGACATTAGGAGTAATTTCCTTCAAGAGTGTGATCCATCTTATCATATTACATTCCTCCTAGTGGTGATGTGACACACTACATTCCCTAAGTTGTGAATCTTTTATCCTTTGATTGATCATGTCTTGGAGACATTAGGAACAATGTCCCCTAAGAGTAAGACCTCGCATGAACTAAGCAAAATACCTTCAAACATCTCTCTTTCTTGTTGCATTGTTTTCCTTTTGGCACCTCATTCAAGTCATGGAGGTATGGATTTGATATGATATCCTAGAGATTACCTAGTGAACAACTAGCTTCACTAGCCCATGGGAGTATGCATTTTTGTACCTTATTAAAGTCATAGAGGTATGGTTTTGATATGGTCACTTGGGACTCACCTAGTGGACAACTAGCTCCCACTAGCCCTTATGAGCATGCATGTTGTTTGCATAGTGGATAGCATGTTCCACTTAAAAACCCTCTTCAATCCTAGACTTGGTCCACCGTGTTAGAGGACCTGATCTGTTGCAATTCTTTTCCTTTTTCCTTTTTCCTATCTTTCATGGTGTATGTTTGTGATATAATTTTGGCTTCATGTATCATCCGTAAGTGTGTTCCTTTGTGCCTATGTTGGTATAACATAGGATCTTGATCCTGTGGGCTTTATCATCCCTCATGATCATTGTCATCTTAGTTTGTGTCCACAAGCCCTATGAATGGCATCTTTTTTTGGTTGATCCCGACATTCTCTAATGCATAAATAACATCCCAATGATTTTGATTTGTGTGTCCTTGATTTTTGGTTGGGACTAAAATTCCACTTAGGGCATCTTTGTCCCCCCGAGTTTTCAAGACCCATATTTTGAGGCATCTTAATTCGGCCCATTTTTGGTGTCTATGCCCCAAGTTTCATCACTTGGGACTAAGATGCCACCTAGGGAATCTTAGTCCTCCTTGAGTCATTTTGGGGATCTAAATTCAATTTATGGCGGGATTTAGCCTCCTTTATTTAATGAATTCATATGTTGGATTGGTGTGATGTAATTTCATTATATTAAGCATAGATAAGTATAAATACAAGGTTCATTCATTCATTTTAATCTTAGAAACTTTAGTATTCATTCCTACGGAAAACTTATGAGATCAAGAGCATTCAAGAGAAATTCATCAAGCATTTGGAGCCATCATCAAGATTCAAGAATCATATCAAATATCTTCTTGCATCATGTGTGTTGTTGTGCTAACATTTGTGATGTAGGGTTTTGATTCAAGCAAGCAAGAAATTCAAGATCTATCAAGCATTTCAAGATCCATATTCATTACAGTCGTTTCACATAATTTTGTAAACTTTACAAGGGTTTGGTGAGTTGTAGGATTGCATGTTGTTCATTCACCATTTCTTTCATTTCAAGGTTTAACTACCAACAAGGGGTTTGACCAAGGGAAACCCCCATTCACTAACAATCAAAAAGTTTTTCCCATCTTGCACATTTGTGTTTGAAAGTTTAGGTTGAAGTCTTGAAGATAATTTGGAGTGAAAAGTTGTAAAAATTGCATTACAAAGTTGCTATCTTCATGAAAAATTAGTTACAGACCAGATCTGGAAGTTTCAAAACCTGGGATCCAAAAAGAAGCAAGTGCATACCTTTGAGCTCAAGACCACATTTAGACTTGTCAAAAATTCAGAGTGAGACTAACACGCCACCTTGGGCATCCTAGTCCTCATAGGCATATCTATCAGAGATTCCTTCAAATGTGGTTTCAACATCCAAAGATTTTGTATTTGCCTCAAAAAATAGTAGCGGGACTAATATACCATCTTGGGTGTCATAGTCCTCCAAGGCATATTATGGAAGCTTCTTTGTATTTCTAGAATCCTCCCGTTATCTCCAAAATTCCCAAGTACACATACCCTAACTTGGTGTTGCATATTTTCATTATTTACATCTCTCATTTAGCTTATTTTAGGTCATTTTGCATATCACATTGTGTTTTCCAACATTTGTCTTTTCCAAGCATTTTCTTGGTGGTGAACCCCTTAAAGCTGAAAAGAATCCCCTCCTAGGTCCTTCTAATTAATAATTTACTCACCTTGCAAGGTTGATAGTCAATCCAATTAGGGTTCTTAGGACATAATCAAATGACCTAGATAGAATAGGAGGTAATCACCCCTTCCCATTTTATCTATGATTTAACATATCATACCATTTGACCTTAGCTTTAACTATCATCTTATCCATTTTTAGTCTTGCATTTAGATTCCACCTCCATTTTTCATCTTTATCTCAAAAATAAAAAAAGCATAGCTCAAATTAATCTTAACCTTAGTTGCACCATTTCCTTTGGACATTAGCATAATACCTTATCATTATCCTTGGTCATTATTTAATCAATCCTTGGTATCCATATAATCCATTAGTTTCATATCCTTCCATAATCACATTGCAAAAAATCCCAAAAACATAGTTTAGCCTCATTATCACCTTGCATCATCTTCCAAACTTTGCAAGTCTCACATGGTTGAAACAAGGTCACGAACCAAAATAAAGGAAATGGATTTCTCAAGTGATCCCTTTCATGACACCACCCTTGGGATAAATTCAAATCAATCCACACCTCAAAGAGGGACACCACAAAGATACTTTACATTGGACAACCTAAGCCTAGAAGAATTCAACAAGAAAATGACTCCCGAAGAAATTGAAAGAGCTTACCAAGACCCAAGAATTTTAAGAATGGTTGATCAACTTGTTGGTGCTGATCCTAATAGATTTTTCTATGCATTAGCCAAAAAGGGTGCCAAACTCGCTTAAGGCTTTGATGTCTCAACCATTATGGAAGAAGATATGCAAAATCCATTTGCATTATGGATGCCCTCTTCATAACAAATGTCAACCATACCACTTGGAACAAATAAACACATCCCTAGAATCTCCAAATTTGGAAACAAGCTAACCCATGCCACTACACAAGGAAAAACTTTCACAATTGGAATCTCATCAAATTCCATGAGTAAGATAGGTCTTCACCAACCATCTTTTTCAAAATATTAATCAAGGTCTTCAAAATACAAATAAAGGTCCAATACCTACACTTCAAAATACAAACCAAGGTCCTTCATTCCAATTTCAAAGCACACCATCATCCAGCCAAAACCTACCAAATAAATCAGGGAAAGTTCACATTTTCCCATGAAGAGCCCCAAATAAAAAAACCAATCAAGTACCTACCCCATCATTTCAAAATGCTAATCAAGGACCTACCTCATCATTCCAAAATTCCAATCAAGGACCTACTCCATCCTTCCAAAATGAAAATCAAGGGTCTACACCTCTATTCCAAAATACTATACCAAACACAAGCATTACCTTTGGGACAATTCTTAATGCCAATTTCACTCCAAACAACACACATCAATATGTTAACCAAGGTCCTATGCCTCAAAATATCAATTCCAATCCAAATTTGACATGTGATCCCAACACCAACACCATGAAACAAAATAAAACCAATGTAACACTATCCCTCATAGATACTTTGATGTAAAAAATATAAAATTGGGGATCAACAAGAAGACCTATTCCATGGAGGAACTATGCCCCTTTCCATTTGACAAAAATCTATACATGCTACCTTTTCCCCCCATTTCACAACACCACCTTTGCCAGAGTATAAGGGGATAGGGGATCTAATATAACACATCCAATAATTTAACACATCATGTATGGAAATTTCATATGATCCTACCTATTTGATGAGATTGTTCCCACAAAACCTCACAGGGCCAGCCCTAGATTTATTTGCACATCTCCCTCCAGGGATTAGAACATGGAGTGAACTAGCTGATAAATTCATTAATCATTTTTCCTTCAAGATTAAAAATGATGTCACCCTTTTAATATTAAGCAAAACCAAACAAGAAGAAGGGGAATCACTTACCTCATTTTACCATAGATGGAGAGGTTTGGTTAGCAAGTTCCCTTGTCACATTCCTGAGAAAAAATTGGTCACCATGTTTGTTGAGAACCTTGACAAAGAAATGATGAGTATCCTCCAAATTCAATGTTGCAAAATTTTTGATGAGATCCTTGAGAAAGGTGTCCCTATTGAAAAAGGTCTTGTCGCAAAAGGACTAGTCAAAATAAACAAAGATAATTTAAAACCCAATAATGACAAAATAAAATAATAGTCCTAAAACAAGAATGTCACAAATGATGGAATTGTTGATGCCAAAATGATAACCAAAGGTCCTATCATTCCCCTCCAAGGTCCTTCCTCATCAAACACACCAAACACAACAAATTCCCAAACACAAGGTCAAAATCAAACATTGAATGCAGTCCAAAATAATCAGCAACACAGAGCTCCTCCCCATGCTAAGAGAACATACACCCCATTGGGTGAACCCATCGAATCAATCTTGAGAAAATTCTTGCAATCCAATGTCATCCAATTTCCAAACATCAAAAACTATGAACAATCACTAATAAAACCCGATTGGTGGAAAGAAGACGAATATTGTGAATATCACCAAGGAAAAGGACATAAAACATCTAGATGTTGGACACTCAAAAATATCATTCAAGACCTTATTGAAAATGGAACCATTTCAATTGATAATTCACAAGGCAAAATAAATTTTGATCACACCATATTTAAAACGCCCTTGCATGACCATGACAAAGGAAAAGCCTCTAGTTTAGGGAATAATAACAATGCCAATTATATCATCGTCAAACATGATTACATCACTATCCTTCATAGTATATGAATCACGGATGATCATGTTTTCACTATCGTTATAAACAAGCCAAAATCAAATTCTGCTATTTTCACTCATGGAACCAAGATAAATATTCCAGGACCTTCCTCCAATCACCAACCGAAAGTCCAATATAATCTCCTAGAGAAACTAGGGAAAACTCCAACACATATTTCCATCTTGGAACTCCTTTGTACATCCCCACAACATAGAGCTATCCTTGAAAAATCTTTGCAAGAATCATTTGTACCTACTAACCTAGATGTTAATGAATTTGAAGCCATGGTTGGATACCTTGCTATGCCACATCATGTCACCTTCTCTAAATAATACTTTTATGTACCTAAGTCCAATCATAATGATCCCCTACACTTGGAAGTCTATGCAGATAAATGTAAGATCAGACAAGCCCTGGTAGATGGTGGAGTAGGTCTAAACATTTGTTCTCTAAAATTGGTAAAATCCTTGGGATACTCTGAGAATCGCATAGACCGAACCAAGAAAATTACTATCAATGCTTATGATCATGTTGAACACTCATTCAAAGACGTAATTTCACTTCCTGTAAGAGTTGGCCCAGCAATACAAAGCATAGTGTTCCATGTCTTGGACCTGGATTTGGACTACAACCTTCTCCTTGGCCACCCATGGATTCATGCCATGATGGCTATCCCATCCACCTACCACAAATGCCTCAAATTTCCATATAATGGCACTGAAATTAACATTCCAGGTGACCCTGATCCTTTTCAATATTGCACAAACCTAAAAGGAACTATTGAATGTCAAGTTCCCATCAATCAAGAGGCTTCATCTTCCATTCATCCACCACTCCATCTAAATACATTGATCCATCCACCCTTGTCAAATCATCCACCCCATTCACCACATCTTCCACACCTAAAATCTAGATTCAGGACAATGGATGCAGAGAATGCAATATGAAGAGTCTCTTTTTCATTGGAAATTTACCTAAATCACTAAAATCTTATGGAAAATTGCATCCCGTGCAACCTAAAGTACTCATTTGTAATCCCCCCACCACCTTCACTAAATGGGGAGAGATAGCCAAAGAATCTTTGGATGACAACATTCTCACATGGTTATACAAAGAAGAGGAGGATATTGAGCCTAAGAAATTGCCACTTGAGTAGTATCCAAAAGGGTTCCTAATAATGAAATGACAAGGATACGATGGACACAATAGCCTTGACCTAAAAAAACAAGGAATGTTGGAATCCTTAAAATCTCCTAAACTACTAAAACACCAAGGATTGGGTTTGTACTAGTAATAGTGACTATTTGAGGTATCGGTTACCTTTGGTGATGACATTAATGCTTCATATGAGATCAAGACATCTGAGGAATATTGGGACTTTGACACTAATTCTAATTAATATGAATGGGGCTACCTATCCTCCACTAATGACATGGACCTTGATAAGCTATTTGGAAAAATTTATGAGCCTTCCCTTGAAAAAACATTCCATCAAATGCTTACAATTGGTTCCTCGCAAAATCTGCCAAGTCCTCGTCCAAAATTCCATTTGAATAGAGGATAATGGATCAAACACTTTTAGGAAACCATTGATGTTGCCTCCTGGGAACCTAATGACTCTTATTATGTCTTTACCCTATCTTCCTACACCATGAACCTTGACAATACTAATGATCACTTACCCTTTGTCTACCCTCAGCTCATAGATTGGGACCAACAAGAACTACCAAGTTTAACCACATTCAAGAATGATGAAGTAATTTTTGAGTTCATGGGACTTTGTGAAGGAATACCAAGTGGAAAGGCTGGATTTTCCATAGAACTCGATTATGAGGCATACTTTGATGAGGTTGTCCTATCCTCTAGTCACAAAAATGAAAATGAAAAAGATAAAAATAAAAATAATAGGTCTTCAGGTGAAAATTGAAAGGCACCTATTGACCATGAAAAAGTAAAAATAAGGGATGTATGTGAGGGTGAAAACCTCTCTGAGGTACCCGAGGATGGAGGATTGGATAGTATCCCTATAGACCAAGAGAGATCACCATTTCTTATAGAAGAAACAAAAGGAGTGAACATTTGAACACAAGACATTTCTAGATTCATACAATTGGAAACATTTTTGACCACTAAGGAAAATCCTGAGTTCACAACATTATTTTTAGAAAGAAAAGTTAATTTTTCTTCATATGCTGATATGCCTAGATTGGATCCCGAACTGGTTCTACATCACTTATCACTGTTACCAAATGCCAAACCATACAAATAGTAGCTAAGGAAAATGTACCCACAGATTACACTCCTGGTCAAGGTGGAACTAAAGAAGCTCTTGGATGTCATATTTAATGCTCCATTGATTATGTAGCTTGGATATCAAACCTTGTTCCTATCACTAAGCCAAATGGTCAAATCAGAGAGTGCACAAATTTTAGAGATCTCAATAAAGCTTGTCCTAAAGATGATTTCTCATTACCAAATATCGACATTATAGTAGACCTTACTATTGAATATGAAATTCTATCACTTATGGATGGATTCTTAGGTTATAATTAGATAAGAATCACTCCTAAAGATCAACTGAAAAAAGCTTTCACATGCACTTGGGGAAATTTCTATTGGAACGTCATTCCTTTTGGACTTAAAAAATGTTGGAGCTACATATCAAAGGGTCATGACTACTATTTTTCATGATTATATCCACATACTTATGGAGGTTTACGTTGATGACCTTCTCTCAAAATATCTAGAATGAAGTGGTCACCTAGCAGTCTTGGATAATATTTTCCCACAACTTGAAAAATATCAACTCAGGTTAAATCCAAAGAAATGTGTTTTCAGAGTCCAATCAAGAAAACTTTTAGGATACATTGTCTCTCATTGAGGGATAGAATTTGATCCCACCAAATTAAAATATATCTTGGAAATGCCACTACCGACCAACATCAGTCAACTAAGGACATTACAAGGAAGATTTCAATCAATCTGTAGGTTCATTACTAAACTTTTAGACAAGATTCATCCATTTCAACATCTATTTCACAAAGGAATTCCCTTCAACTGGACAAAGAAATTTCAAGAAGCATTCGATCAGATCAAGGATTATCTATTCAATCCACCAGTTCTTATGCATGTGATTGATGGAAGACATTTAATATTATATGTGACAACTACATCAGCAATGGGGGTACTATTAGCACAGAATGAGAAATCTACTACATAAATCATACCCTAGTCAGATATGAGTTGAATTATAGCCCTGTTGAATGAGCATGTCTAGAAGTTATATTTGTGGCATAGAAATTGAGACATTACATGTTGAATCACAAGACAAAACTGATTGCCTAGATTGATCCTTTGAAATATCTTCTTAGCAAAGCAGCTCTGACAAGAAGACTAGCTAAGTGGGTTATGATCTTAAGTGAGTATGACATTGATTATGTTGACCGAAAAGAAATAAAATGACAAGTGATAGTTTATCAACTCATAAATGCACCAGTAAAGGTAGATCATCCTTTGATATTTATTTGTTAGTGTAATTAATATGTAATTACACTTGCATAACTTTACTTAGGTTTTGCTTAGGTAATAATTTATAAGTAAGCTTTATTTAGTTGAACTGTTTTTAGGTCAACATTAGGGTTGCACACTTTGCTTTTATAAAGCAAATCATCTCATTGTAACATTGAATTCCTGAATATATCATTTTGCACATTACATGCAAAGCTCTGCTTTTTTTATGTTTTCTCTTCTGTGGAAGGTGTTTAGGTTTGCATGTCTGATCTAGGGTTTCTAACATGGTATCAGAGCCTTGACATGCAGCCCCTTCTCAAATTCTAGAGAAATTCATTTCAGAGTTCGTTTGGGGTTCCTTGAAGATTTTATGCCTTGAGTTCATTTATGCAGCATCTTGGATCAGATCGGGCATTTCCATTGGATTCAGAGTGCTGGAAAAAGTCAGGTTTGACATTTATTTTGCAGATTTTGGTCATCACTTGCCAGATCTGTGAAGGTTTCAGTTTTGGTATTTTTTTGCAAGCTCTGGAGGTAGCCGTTTTTTTGAAGCATTTTGAGCAGAAACGGAGGTCACCATTGCATTCGCAGTGGCCAAAAACCCTAAGATCGCCTTTCGTTTCATCGATTTTGACGAAGTTGATCCGGAGGGCAAAATTTTTTTGCCAGGGAAGCCATACGGCCTCCCCAGCATGCATTCCGAGGCACCTTTTTCTCACAAAAATCGAGAAAAAAAATTAAAAATGCGTCGAAGTTCACGCCACCAGTTCAAAAGCTCGCTGCCGCCACCGTGCCACCAGGTGGCCACCCAGCAGCCACCGCCATCGGTGGCTCCACCGGTCCGCCGCCTCCCATCTAGCTCCGCCCGCTAGCACTCAGCCCCCGCGGGCTCCAACTCCTCCAGCCGCGGTCATATGGGGGACCTGGCGCTATGCGCCCAGCCCCCGGCCCCTTCTGCTTCATCCGAGCGGTCGTATGGGCGACCAGGGGCTCCGCCCCAGGCCCCTGTCCGCCAGCCCCTGGTCGCATGCAGGACCAGGGGCCGAGATTTTTTTAGCCCCCTAGGCTGCCTGCAGGCCTTATTGGCCTTTCTAGAGCACTTTCACGAAATTGGGTGTAACTTTTGCGTACGGTGTTCATTTTTCACAAACGAGATACCATTGGAAAGCTGATTCTGGCATCAATCTATTCAATATTTTAGTTTTTCTATATTTTTCTCCAGATTTATTTTGCAGGTCCTTGAACTCAGATGTTCTGTTTTTCACTCCGGAGGGCATATCTTTTGACTCGGTGATCCTTTTTTTTCCATTCTTGCAGCGTTGGAAAGCTGGTTCAGTCCTATACACAGATCTAAGGTCTATTTTTATTTTCTATTTATGCATGTTATGCATTCTCTCCTTTTTCAGTCATTGGGGATTGTAATAAACGAACTGATATAAAGTTCCATCAGGGGGGTTTCTTGCTTAATAATCTTCATCATGTTTTGATGGCAACTCGCATGGGTTGTAATCTAGTATCTTAATTTATTTTGGTCATTTTTGTCTTAGCTTAACACATACCAGATTCATTTTGGTTCACACTTTAGCTTGAGAGCCTATGGTTAGTGATCCGCATCGGATCCATCTCAGTTTGAGGGCCACTAAATTTGTGGTTATTGTTTTGAGTCTGTATGGTACTTTTTCCCATGGAAGAGTTTTAGTCTCAGTTTTGGCATCAACATCAAGATTCATGGCTTCCAGATTCTGTCATCATCATACCATCTACTGTTGCTTTATGGATTCCAGGGTTGTTCCAGTTTGGAGTGTTCGAGTGTTCCATGGCATCGGGTCTGCTATCACATTATTATGATTCCGATATGGTTTCTTGTAGATAGAAGTATCTTTCCTTGCTTTCCAGATTGCGGTTCCAATGCTACTCCATAGTGTTCTTCTAGTGCTTCTTTGCAGCAGTCATCTCATTGTAGGGGGGGTTGTCCCACTGGGTTTTCCTTCTCTACCTCATTATTGCATTTTTACATGGGTACCTAATCAGGCCTTGTTGCCGGGACCCATTCATGCTTTCTTGCATTCATCTTAGTTTTAGGTGCATGCTTATCTAGTCTCCCTAAGTTGCACTTATGGGGGGGTGTTAGTGTAATTAATATTTAATTACACTTGCATAACTTTACTTAGGTTTTGCTTAGGTAATAATTAATAAGTAAGCTTTATTTAGTTGAACTGTTTTTAGGTCAACATTAGGGTTGCATACTTTGCTTTTATAAAGCAAATCATCTCATTGTAACATTGAATTCCTAAATATATCATTTTGCACATTACATGCAAAGCTCTACTTTTTTGATGTTTTCTCTTCTGTGGAAGGTGTTTAGGTTTGCATGTCTGATCTAGGGTTTCTAACATTATTTTCCATATGAATCAATCTTTTCCATAGACACACCAACAACATGAAAATTGTATTTCGATGGGTCTTATACAAGTCATAGTTCAGGAGCCATAATTTAATTCATGAAGCCTCAAGGAGATTCCATTCCCATCATTTTGAATAGCATTTTATGCACTAATAATATAGCAGAAAATGAAGGATTTTTGATAGGACTCTAGATAGCAATAAAATGGGAAATCAAGGATCTTCAAGTCTATGGTGATTTTCAGTTAGTGATTAAGAAAGTCAATGATGATTATGATACTAGAGATGAAAATTTGATTCCCTAAAAGTGCATGGTGGATAGTTTCATATTATACTTGTATGCCATCACCTTTGAGCAGATACCAAGAATTCAGAATAAAACAGTTGATGCAATGGATACAATTGGATCTCTTTTGGATATTCCTAACAGTGCATCACAATATGAATTCTTGGTAGAACAACTATTGGTCCCCATGTTCGATGTCCCCAAAACAAAACTTGTCTGTGAAAATTTTGGTCTCAACTCTCCCTAGTATAAATAAATCTATGCTTATTTACATGACCAAATTATCCCTCCTGACTTGTCCTCAAACCAACACAAAAAATTTATCTAACAAGCCTCTAAGTATGCCATCATCGGGGATACACTTTACCATTGTGTCCTAGATAGCACCCTCCTTCGATGTCTCGACTCAAATGAAGCATTAAAAACCTTATAAGAGGTACATCATAGTATATGTGGAGCTCACTCCGCAGGTCCTACCTTATCCAAAAATCTCATGAGGATGGGATATTAGTGACCTACAATGGAATGTGATGCCCATCACTTTGTGAAGAAATGTCACCAATGTCAAATTCATGGAGATCTTATACATGCAATAGCTCAGGAGTTGCAGCCACTTACATCACCATGGCCATTTTCTCAATGGGGACTTGATCTCATAGGAAATATCCATCCCACTTCTTCCAATGGATATAATTTCATCCTTGTTTTCACTAAATACTTTGCAAAATGGATCGAAGTCATCCTAATGACCTACATTACTAGAAAGTAGATAGCCAAGTTCATCCTGGATTACATCATATGTCACTATGGTATCCCGTAGTCTATCATTACAGATAATGGTCGCCCTTTTAAGAATTAGGATGTTTGTGATCTTTGTAAAAATTTTCATACCCAACATGACTTTTCTACCCCTATTACCCCTAGGGTAATGACCAAGTTCAAGAATCCAATAAGATTATTCTTAAAATCTTAAAGAATATTTTCAATGATGTTGGCCATGGCTAGCACCTAGAACTCAATCCTACTTTTTGGGCTTACCATACTAGTTTTTGCACCCCTATGAGATCCACTCCATAATCCCTTGTCTTTGGTTCTAAAGCAATACTCCCTATTGAGTTTGAGTTACCCTCCCTATGAGTCTCTATGCAAGGATTGATTGACCAAGAAGAATACTATGTATCTCGCCTACATGAGCTAGAGTTACTAGATGAAAAGAGAGAATAATTTGACCCACTTGCAAGCATATCACAATCACCTTCAACACAACTATAATAAGAAGTTCTGACATAGAGGCTTTGACATTTGTGACTTAGTCCTAAAATAAAATTTGAAGAATCAAGAAGATCAAGAAAAACCCAAAAAGTTTGAACCTAATTGGTTGGGCCTGTATATCATCACAATAGCATATGGATCTAGTGCTTACCAACTCTCTACTCCAGAAGGTGACCATTGTTTGAACCTATCAACAACATGCACCTTCACAAGTACTACACCTAATTCTTAGAGAATCCCTTCAAAAGTCAAAAATACAAAAAAATCAAAAAACTGGTCACCCTAATGAAAACCTAGAAAACAGGTATCTTGGTGACAATAAAAAAATCAAAAAATAGTAAAGAGAAATAATTAGTCCAAAATTGAAAATCATTTTGGTGGTGCTTTGGATAAGTATCATGGTGAAAACCTAGCAAACAGGTGCCATGTGTAGTTAGTCTATGCTCCTCAATCTACTATCTGTTAGAGTAAAGGTGTTAACTTAATTGTGTTGATTAAGTTACCTTTATTCCCTTCTTAAGATTTCACGTTAGTTTACATAAAGTGACATTTAATAATTATATTAATTATTAAATGTTTTCCTATTAGGGCTTCTTTTAGGGTTTTTCCTATTATGGTTTCTTTAGGGTTTGCATGATCTCCTTTTATAAGAATTGATCCCATTGTATTTCATATCAATTCCCTTTTTTCTGATAAGATAATTTCTCCATTTTTCAGAGCTTCAAACCCTTGTTTGTTTTCTCCACCCATTCTCTTCCTTGTGACAGGTTTCCATTTGCATGCAGGTGATCTTGGAGTCTGAAGTTGGATTTCTCAACTTCTACATGGCATCAGAGCTTTCCTGTTGCATGCATGTTCTTGTTTGAAGAATTTGGAGCTATTTGGAGCTACAAGGTTGGATCAGGCATTCACAATTTTGGGGTTTGCATTTTTTTATCCAGGGAATCACTTGAAATTTCAAAGAATTTTGAGTCCAAACGGACCTCACCATTGCGTCCACAACGGTCCAAAACCCCTAAATTAACTATTCATTCGTCCATTTTGGACAAAGTTGATTTGAGGGGAAAAAAAATTTTACTCGTACGACCGTCCACCTGCCTAGTAAAAATAATTATTCATAATTTATTTTTTCGTTTTTCGGAAAAAAAATTCGTCAAAAAATAATTTTTTTTTTCTCCAAAAAATTCACAGTTTTTTCATTGTACATGTTTTTAGATTTTTATTTAAAAAAAAAAAATACAATTTAAGGGCTTGTCAGCCCTGGTACAAGGTACCCACAGGTACCTACATACGTAGGCATGCGGGCCCTCTGTCCTATCGGTCGGTGTACTGCCGACCGCCGGTGGACTTACTATTGACCGACGGTACAACCCCTCTTTGTTTTTTTTTTTAAAGAAATCAAAAGTTTTTTTATTTGTTTTTTTATTATTAAAAAAACATTTTTTCTTGTAATAAGCCCTATTGTGCTTCTACGGTGATGATCATTTGGCCGTCAAATTTAAGCCCCTATTTTTGTTGCAACGGTCGTATGACTGTCAAATTTAATGCAGCACTGGCTTTTTTCCCCTTTGGAGTTGTTTTCTTCCAGAGGCCGTAACTTGGGCATACAATATCATTTTTTGGAAAAAGAGATATCGTTAGAAAGCTGGTTCTGTCAAATTTCCAGTGGTGTGGGTTTCATCACTTCATTTATCTTTTGGTGTATTCTACAGCTAGTTGAATTCATAGGAGCTACTTTCAGTCCCGAGCTCATAACTTTTGATCTGTTTCTCCATTTTTTGCATTCTTAGTGGCGTTGGAATCGTATTTCAGAGATCTTCAGTTCCGTCCATGTAATTTTTCCAGATTTTGTTCCAGGTATATTTTATTCAGTTTTTTGTGTTTTCACTCTCTGGTGAATTACCTAGACATATTCATTCTTGGGAACTTTTCATTTGCATGGGGTGCTTCATTTTTGGCTGTTCTTCATGTATTTCCAGTTTTTTGTCCTTTTTTAGGGCATTTTGAGCATCATTTTTAAGCAATATCTTTTATGTAAACGCACTGAGATAAAGTGCCACACTATTGTACATGTATTTTTGGGGATTTTGCACATAAGGTTGTGCCATATTTTGTACTCGAACTGTATTATAAAGTGCCATGGGGGGTTGTGTAGTGCCTTTGTTTTTTCCATCACACCTTTGTCCAGTGAGTGTCCCTCCATGACAACAATGGATCCATATGATTCTAGCCTCATGCATGTGTGCTTTGTTTTGCACACCACTTTTTCAGTTGCAGGTGCTTTCTTGCACACTTTCAGATGTTGTTTCTTCTCCTTATGCACTACAGGGTGTTACACACCATTTCAGTGGATCTGTAAGGCTCTCTTAGTTCAACATTATGGGGGGGTATTATATTGTTCGTGCTAATTCTTCCTTGGTTTCACCTTGGAAGGAATCTTCCAATCTCAGTTGATCAGGGTTTCTTAGACTATTTGTACTTGTGCCATTTGTATCTTCTTTCTAGGTGCTTTCCTTTGTTTGCCATCTGATTCGAGTAGTGTCATTTGGGGCACTCATGCAGATTGTTGTCTTTTTTATCCTGATCATCCTATCTTCAGTGGAGGTTCTTCAACACCATAGTAGTCATCTTTTGATAGTTGTTTGCACCTTCTTCTGCTTCAGTGATGTTCTTCTTGGCTTTCTGCATCTCTTTTTGTAGTAGAGATTTTTCCCATGTGGTTTTCTCTATTTCTCCATTTTATACAGATTTGGTTGTATTTGGGTACCTGATCTGGCCTAGTTGTTGGGACTCATGTTTGCCTTCCTGCATTGTAGTTACCTTTGCTTTCTTGCATTTATTTGTAGCTGCATTGTTGCTCATCTTAAGGGGGGGTGTTAGAGTAAAGGTTTTAACTTAATTATGTTGATTAAGTTACCTTTATTCCCTTCTTAAGATTTCACGTTAGTTTACATAAAGTGACATTTAATAATTATATTAATTATTAAATGTTTTTCTATTAGGGCTTCTTTTAGGGTTTTTCCTATTAGGGTTTCTTTAGGGTTTGCATGATCTCCTTTTATAAGGATTGATCCCATTGTACTTCATATCAATTCCCTTTTTTTCTAATAAGATAATTTCTCCATTTTTCAGAGCTTCAAACCCTTGTTTGTTTTCTCCATCCATTCTCTTCCTTGTGACAGGTATCCATTTGCATGTAGGTGATCTTGGAGTCTAAAGTTGGATTTCTCAACTTCTACACTATGAATCTACCTTGTCCTCCATCCATCACTTATCCATCCACCCATATCATCCATAATAAATCTTTGACATCCTTCTCATGGCCTGAGAAACATCGACATTTAGTCTCCTTCACTTTCATACTCATCGTTTTGTATTTTGTCTGTTGATCCCCCTTGCACATGCTAAGTTGATTCTACACCTGACTAAGGTAAATTCCTTGAATTATGTCTTCATGGGATCTGATGCATGGTATCAGC
Organism: Sequoiadendron giganteum; assembly: GCA_007115665.2. Lineage (NCBI taxonomy): Eukaryota > Viridiplantae > Streptophyta > Pinopsida > Cupressales > Cupressaceae > Sequoiadendron > Sequoiadendron giganteum. The sequence continues at coordinate 180,601,440 of CM021102.1, read as the reverse complement.
TTCATAAAATCATCAAAAATTCAAAAAACATCATAAAATCATCAAAAATCCAAAAAAAATCATAAAATCCAAAAAATCCAAAAAACATCAAAAACTTCCAAACATAGAGTCTAAGTCTGAGTCCAAGTCTAAATCAATCTATATTAGATTGGTTGAACTATATTGTCTCACCGTATTTTCTACATAGGCAAGGCTCATCTTAAATGATCCCCCAATACATTAAGGTCGATCCTTTAGGTTTGTCAAAATAAAATCATGACTTTGTCTTTTGTCAAATAAAACATAGTCAATTCATGTCAAACTACAAGGTCTCTGCATGTATAACATAGGAAAGGCCATCAATCGATGAGCCCCCAAGGCCCTAGGTCAGTCCTTTAGGGTTTGTCGAGTCCAGTTTTATCTGTGAGCAATCATCATTCAAACCAAATCACGAATCAATAGACAAAATAACCAACAAATCATCACTATTCAATCAATCTTAAATCATTCAATCATCTTATCATCAATCAATTTATCAGGTCATTGGTCATTATCAAAATGGGGCATTATGTCATTCAGTCTTTTCACTTGTCTTTTATCAAGATGCATCCTTCCTAAGAGAAGACTTCATCTTTGGTGAATCTTGTCATTCACCTTATGCAAGATGTTTCTTTCTTGCAGTTAGGGTCTTTATCAACAATGGTCAATCGTTCAACTCTATCAGATGTGTTACTTACCTCCAATAGTATATTTCTTTCCTAAAATTAGGAATTGGCACATCAATCAATCATATCAATCACTTTATCAAATCAATCAATCCTATCATATTGGTCAATTAATTTTTCCTTAATCAGGATGTGTCCTTCCTGAAACCAAGCACAATCAATAAATCCAGTTGGTCAACCTTTTTCCACTTATCAATATCTTGGTCAACCTAATCAATCATATCAAATCTTATCAATATCATTGGCAAACACTGTCTCTTTGTCAAACACTTTTTTGGTTTGATTTTGTCTTATCTTTTTTATTGGTTTTTTTTCATGTTACTAGTTACCTCAAGGATTCCCTATTAAAGGATTAGAAGATCTATGATGGATTATGACCTCTTTTCTTTGCTTGGTGTATGTGGTTTGTCTTGGAAAAAATACTCAGATAATTAGGTCCTTAGTATGAGTCAGGGCATTCCTTGTCTTTTTACTGCTTGTCTCTCACAAATTTTCAGCTTGCACACCTTGGTCTATGTCATACCATGGTTTTTGTGCTCCATTTGTGACAATTTTGATGCTCGATGATGATCAATATAAAAGCATGAAAGTTGGTCCTATGTCATTTCTTGTCTAACTGACCATTTCCCTTGTCCTCCTCCATGCTAACTTCAATCTCTTCCACTTTAAATTTTCATCCATCTACATCTTGATAGAGTCTTGTGACACACAAAAATATCTTGCATACATGATCATCTTAGACAACATCATATAAAGCATCATCATAGACATCAGTATCATATTAAGCCACATATATTTGCATAAGAAAATACAAAAACATAGAAATCATCCATATTATGTTAACACTTCATTGCATCACATTTTGCATTATGATTATAGTTCATTTCACATCACATTTCATAACATTATATTTCATTCATATCACATCATATTTTATTGTATTACATTTCATTCATATTGCATCACATTGCATTACATTATGATAAATTCTACACATTACATTTCCCATCACTTTGCATCACATCATGGTATATTTTATGCATTTTATTTCACATCACATTAAATCACATTGCATTCCATACACATTACATCAAATTAATAATAACATGGCATCTCATATTGCACATCACATTTTTCATTCATATTAGACATTCTCCATCATCACATTTTGCATTATCATATAAGCATTCCATTACATTAACATTTAATTACATTTTCATATTACATTCACAACATTAGGACATTTATATTACATTTATTATTCATATATATCATAATAATATAAACATCCATAATCATAAACGCATCACATCATCATATCATATTGCATTTATCAAATTAGGTAATCCATACCGCATCTATCATCCATACATGTCATAAGGGGCATAAAACATTCATAACATAAATGCATAATCACAAAGCATAATAAACCATCACACGATCATATAGAAGGCATTGTAGACATCATAAAAACATAGATCATAATCATATAACCATGCATATCATAAACCGCCACCAAAACCATATCATATATATCACTCAAAAATGTGTCATAGGAACAATGTCATGATGTATCATATGCAATAAAAATAGAGCTCGCAAGCTCGATATTCAAAAATGTAAGTTTCCATATAACATAATACATAAAAAGAGGCCCTATCCTAAACTTCCATAATCCCTTATCCTTAGGGCATCCTTGTCCTCCCTGCGTGGTGACTCTCTGGCCCTATGCTCCATGGTCGGAGGCATGTCATAAGGGGTGGACCATCTCTCATTTGAATTCTTTCCCTCTGACCTTCTCTGTGTCTTGTTGCAAGTCATGTTCCATGAACCACTATGAATCTCTGATAATGTGGGCTCCCTCCTCTCTGATGGTACTACCCTCTCATAGATATATCTATAATACTGCATGGCCCTACTGGCCTGAGAATACTCATGAGCAACATCTACCATAGATCCACTACAAGTGGTAGTAAACTCTATCATGCATTGATATATCTGCTTCCAACTGATAACAACTAGGTCCCTCTCAGTCTACATCGTGTCCCTCTCAGCCTTAAGGTTTTCCCTCTCTATTGTGATAGTCTTGACCTCTACCTCCAAAGCCTACACACATGCCTCCAAGGAAGCTATCCTATGATTTGCACTACCCTCATCTACTCAGTCCTCCTCTAGCCCCACCTCCTCAATCCCCATGATGATCCACTCCTAGGTGACTCTCTCAATTGCATCCATCTCTACCTCCTCCTCGGCATGCTCCTCCTATCCCCCCATCCTCTATCTCCTCAACCTCTCTCACCTCCACCTTTGGTTGTGCTATCTCAAGGGCTTGAATCTCAGCATGCTTCTCTCCCTCTTGCCCTACCACCTCTACCACTATCCTCACCTTAGGATGATCCTCATCCATCTCCTCCTCCTCTTGAATCAGTGGTAACTAGCTCACCAGCTATCATCCCCCATCCCTCCTCATGTGTCGGTCTCCTACATGACCTCCTCACCCATCTCCCCCATCATCCCCCCATCCTCCATCTCCTCTCCCTCCACCCCTCTGATCCCTATCTCCTTTCCAGCCTCTTGGGCCCCTACCTCAATGCTCTACTGGTGCTAGCTGCTATGGATCTTTCAGTGGTATTGTTCTATAAATCAACCACCAGGCATTATACTTTGGTGTTGTACCTACATCAACATCACCACCTCTCCAACTCCGATCTAATTACTGCAAGGCATCAATCTCCTGCTCAGCTGTAGTAACAACAATCCAAAGCCCCATGGATGAACCACTCAGGAGGACCATGCAAACTCAAGAATGCCAACTGAAACACCTTGTCTCTCCTGGAACTACCTCTAAACCCTCTTTGGGAGATACATCTCAATAATGTGTTGACTTTGCATTGTGCGCTCGATGAGATACCTAGGTTGTTGACACCATGGCATGTGATCATCCTCTCCAACCCATAAATCGTAGGTCTTGTATGGTCTCCAAATTAAATTGACCAATCTGTCAAACCTATGCCTCCAATATCCAACATCCCCCATATATGTCTGTGTAAGGGCCCCTTGATACATATATGAATATGGATTGTCGGATCCCAGTTGTCATACCACCAAAGGTTGGAACACTAGTATGTGCTCCCAATCCCATACTATCAGCAATGTGACCCTGCAGCTCAGACTTTTCCCTCGCCTGTAAGTGATATTGTGGAGCTATAAGTAAAGCATATCTAATAGGCATGGTCCCAATGCATACACTATACCAAAATGAACATCGACCCAAGTATCTCTCCCTAGCCTACCGAGAAACCATGATCCCTGCAATCATGAATCATCACCCCTATTATCAATGTGAATAAGACATAATCATATCCATCGTATCTCTCTACAAGGATCTCCCATTTGATCTCATACCCCTATATCCCAAGTTTTGCATCATCATCACAATCATAATACTCATAAAATGCCTGCAATCCTTGTGTGGGATCATAGCATACCATCTCACCATGAATCAGTACCCACAGGATCTTGTATACATCCTTGAGGGTGACTATCACCTCCCCTATCGACAAGTGAAAAATACTAGTCTCATAGTGCCATCACTCTACCAACATTGTCAACATGCCCCTATTTTCCTTGATAATGGGCATATAGGTGACATAAAACAAACCCAGGTCTAGCAATGTTTGCCTCTCCTCCTCACCTAGCTAGTCCCACAATCAAAAAACATTTGGTCTCAACTCTCATGTATAGATAGGCAGTAGATGCTCCTAAAAATATCAAGTAAAAAATCATGTCAATCTAAGACCTTTAGTTGGCCTATTGGACCTAAGTTGACCAAGTCAATATATCCTAATCTAGGGAAAATTTTAACTAGGCAATTGCGTCTCTTTTTTTGTCAAATGTGTCACACATATTTTTCACTGGCTCACAACTACAATTATGTCGCTCACCCTACAAATATGTCATATCGTACAATGCTTGCATCATATCCTTTCGATTGTTTCATTCTCGGTCGCACATGCAACACAAAAAATTAGTTGTGTCGCATCATTTTATGTGTCACGACATGATTACAATGAACCACTTATCATTTGCATCACTCGCACACACAATTGTGTTGCAAAATTTTGTGATGCAATCACTTGCTAAATTTTTTTCCTAACTAAATGCATGAAAATAAAAAAAATAAAAAACTCGGGTTTGTCGTACTTACCGGGGGCAGGCACTCCCTCTTGATGGCGGTATCTTTGAATCCGATATGCGTGGTGGGCATCCTCTAGAATAGGGGACATCTTTGCAAGAAAAACACTTAGAGATCCAAGGTTTTCTAAATATAGAATGCACAAATGACCCTTTTGCTCAATCAAATTTCTATTTATATGTTCAAAATTAGGGTTTTGCACCTGCCTTGTCTACTGGAGGATCCTATTGATGACTTTGACCCTCGATTTGACCCCCTTACTGACCTCAAAAATAAATTTCGTCTTCACCATTGGATTCCTAGCCATCAACTTGTCTCATTGAGATAATTTTCCAATTTTTGAATTTTTTTAAATTTGTAATTTTTTTTAAAATTTGTAAAATTTTCCTGAGGGGGCATACTTGTACCCTGACTTCACTGGGGCATCCCTTGACTGAATTTCTTTGACACAACATGATGAATTGCATTATGTCAAAGAGGGGGAAAATTTCCTAAATCTGTGAGCGTCGTTTTTTTGGTCGGCGTCCTCTGACAATTAAACAATTTTAATTATTTAATTATTCTTGATCACATTCCTCTATTAATTAAATAATTTTTAATTATTTAATTAATTCACTTCTTAGCTTTATTCTTTCCTGATCAATTAAATAAATTAATTGCAACACTAATTCCCTCTCCTCTTCAAATAATTAAATAAATAATTATTTATTTATCACCTTTCGTTTATAGTTAAATAATTAAAGTTAATTATTTAACTATTCACTTATCCTTTAATTCTTCTATGGTTAAATAGTTGCCAAAATTATTTAATTATTCCCTCAACCCTCTCTTTTATTAAATAATTGATTCAAATTAATTATTTAATACTCTTTCTCATTTTCTCCCATTTAACTATAATGATTTTATAAATTGTTTTAATTAAATGCCCACTAGCCTTTTTCCAAATAAATAATTCTAATAAATTATTTATGCCTCCTTTTGGTCAAAGATTCTTTCCTCATGAATTAATTATTTTTCAATTTTTAATTCATCCATTATCCCTCCATTTTCTCATTAATATTAGTCGTCTATGTCATAGTCATCAACGTCATAGTCCTCAATGTCATAGCCATCCCTAGCCCACCACTTTCTGGTGCATCAATCCTCTGTCGTTGATCTTGACATCTTTCTAGAAGATCAATCTCATCCATCTGTTTGAATGGTTGTCTATAAAAGAAGCCTCTCTCTTCCATTTTTTCCTGAACAACCATTATCTCCAACTTTATTGCTTACAATTTGTAGGTATTTGCACATGTTAGACAACAAATCTGAGGGCATATTTGTGAAAGAAGAAGAAGGAGAGACAAGTTAAGTGATTCAACTTCAATGGGGATTGTTCTATTTCTTTGTTTTCATTTTGATCTCTCCATATGATTGTATTCTCTTGTTTGGATTAGGATTTTAGCTTAGATTTTTGTTGTGGTTGTCACTTAGTCTTTGCTATCCTAGTTTTCCCCCATCTTACAAAAGTGAGTGAGTTGGCTGAGATTTTAGTTGAGGGTGAAATATCCAATCTTAAAGGTGGTTAGCAAAGAAGTAAATGTGCAAGAAAATTAAACCCTACATAGCAAACAATTCACAATGTTATCTTGCATAATGCCTTGAGTTTGAAGACAAAAATCTCATTGTATCTTGATGAAAGTAGTGACCTTAATGGTCAATCACTAGCAACCATGATTTTAAAACATGTTATTGTGCTTATGGAGGAAACATTTTAAGCAGGGCAGTGAGTGGTGGTTTGGAACAATGGTAGGTATGAAGGACTTTCTTTATATGCATACTATGCAGTCTAGCTTAAGACAACATTCTTAGAAGAGATTGAAGGTGGATTATGGAACTCAAGGGTTACGATGATAAATATTAAAGAAAAGACTGAAATCTATTTAAAAGACACTTTCATGAAGATATTAAATATGTCACATGCAAAACCCTAGTAGCTGGAGTAATTAATACAGTGCCAAAGAGGACAGTGATTTGGGGTAGATTTAGATCTCCACATTATATAATCACAGGCAAATACATCATTTATTTATTTTTTAAAATTAAAAAAATCATTCTAAGCCCTATATAGGATACATTCTAAACCTTATACAGGATACATTGATACTTCAAAAGCATCTAAAGGAATTTGATATTATGCAAATATATTTCAATTAAATACCTGGATCACAAATTGTAGTGTGAACAATGTAACCCTTGTTGAGCAGAGCAAGAATGAGATAAGCAACAATGAATCCTATGCCTCCTATCATGCACATAGCCTTACCATTCTCTAACATTCTTTACTAAAACACTTCTCCATTTTGATTGGCTACGCTTGAAAATAAGGTTTCAAAAAAGGTTTTAGAGTATGTTTATTAAAATGAAAACTCCATTTTGGTTGGCAACACCTGAAAATAATTTTTTGATGAAAGTTATACAGTATGTTAACTAGAGTATTTTGGTTGGCTATTGATTATTGATTCCTTAAATGATTTTCTAAATAAACTACTACCTATTTAGTCATTTTTATTTGTGTGACTAAATAATTTTTAGTCAATGACCAAATTAGTCATTATTTACTCATTTATAACTGAGTTGCAAAAAAAAGTAGAATTTAGTCATTTTTAGTCACCTAGTTATTTATTTTCCAAATTCTACTAGTGATAGGAACAAAATTGGATCAATACAAAACTTAGTTGGTATCCAAATCAACTCTCACACACCACACTATACCTTCATTAATACTTAAAATGTAGTGTAAACACCAAGTTGGTTGTTACCCATGAAAGGACCATTAAAATTTGAAATACATGCTTCCTCAAATCCAAGAATGACTTGTGAACCACATACCATGCTTCATCATGATCTATAATATTCCTCTATCCTCCTAAAATTCATCAAACTCTTTTGCAACAACTTGCACCATCAAAATGTACATGCCCAATACACTCAAACTACATTGCCAAACACTACAACTTTACAATCCAACTTCCAGAGTACCAAACCACAAATCCTCTTGAAAAAAGCAAGAGATCAAAATAATTAACATACCTTCAAAATAACAAGACCTAAAGAACAACTATAGAGAAACATGGAGCAAATACATTTCTCCCGGACACCTCTATAAGCAACACTACAAAACCAGTTCACACATTGGTGAACATAACTTCTTTTTTCCATCAATCCAGAAGCTAAAATTTTGGATATATAAACTCTAAAAACCTCTAACCAACATATCCAAACCACACAAGCATATCTTCAACCCAAAATAAATGCAAAGCAAAACTAAAACACCTTTGCAACACCCTATTTCCTTATTTTATCAATTTTCTTAGTATCCTCAACATTTGAACCATAAATTGAAGCTTGTCAAAGCAACATCAGAGGTTAGCATTAGTAACTTAATTGATGACAATTTAATTCAACTAATCAAAGTAAAAATCTCTCTGCACAACTGTCAAACTATCATTAATGACAACATAGGCTTGTTGACATCAATGACAAAACCTTCATACTTGCAAAATGTTTCCAGATTTCATACCCATCGAATCTCTATGGGAGCATCATATGTTTATCCTAAATTTTATGACTTTGTAAATATCCTAATACAATAGGAAGCTAAGTTAATGAACATGGGTCTAATAAAGTCTTCCAAGTCACAAGAATTGTTGGTTAGTGAGTCTAAGGTACAAAAAGAATCAAGGAATCTTTATAAGAAGAAAAAGAACAAGCCACATAAAGAATCAAAATCCTCTCCCTCTAAAGGGGAATCATCTAATAAGTATAAGCCTACATGTGCATATTACAATAAATCAATGATGAATATCAATGATATTCAAAACAAATTGATGAGTTGAAGCATCTTCTTAAAAAGCATCAAATGAATGAGTCTTCATCATCAAAGGGTTCATCTTCTTCTTCATCATCCAATTCCAATTGATATAAGGGAAAAGTGCCTATTGTAATTGTAGATTCTGATTATGAGAGGTTGATACTCAATTCAAGAGCCTCGCATCATATTGCTTCATCAAAGAGTATGTTCTCTTCATTTGAGACTTGTTCATCACTACACATCTTGATGGTAAACAACACTTGTATATTAATGTTTGTGGGAAGGGATCCATTGAGATGGATGATGGGGCATTAAATTATGTTCTTTGTGTTCCTTTATTTTCAACCAATATCCTTTCTATCTATCAAATCACACATGGTGGAGCAAGAAAGAGTGTTGAGTTCACACCAGATCCTATCATAATCCAATATTTGGAGAGTAGAGATGTATTTGTGGTTGGGGAGGTTTATCACCAATCTCAAGTCTACACCTTCTCACATTTTGATCATAATATTGATTCAGAAAATATTCACATTGAGGAATCTTGTGTGGACACTTTTGAGGAGATTCAGTATGGTCATTTGAACCTTGGTATTGTTTCATCCACTAAGGATCTAGTGACATGTGTCGATATTCCATATCCTTCATCTATTTTTGTACTTGAGGATTCTTGTGATTCCATAGTTTTGGTTCCTAGTGATTCAATGTAGTGGAGAATTCATCATCTTTTAAAGATGGCTGCTTGGGAATAGTACTTGACAAACATTGCTGGTTTGTTTTGTGATTCATGCATTTCAGATTTGGGAGACATTATTGATTGCATTCATCTTCTCTTTGATGGAGATGATCCTTCTTTAGTTGTTATGAGGTAACACTCTAACCCTCTTGTCCATTTTTTACATGATCATCCTTTTTAGTTTGACATGAGTGTGGATTACTTTGCACATTATTTGGAGGAGGCTTATTTTTCTTTAGAGGAGGTGTACTTGTCTTTCAGTTTTTTTTTACAATCATCTCTAAGATATTATGGATTGTCTACTTCAATAGTGTGGTCTAGAATGCATTTTTGGAGTGTGACACCTTTTAGCATCGACATGAATACACTTGAGAATTCTTCAGAGACATCACATATCCTCTATCTTCCCTCATCATCCTTTTAGGAATGGGAATTCATCCTCCATACCATCTTGGTTTTTTTTCTTCCTAAGGGGAGGAATGTTGTTCGATTCTTTTGGATCATCTTCAACATTCAATGTTGAGCTTCTACCATCATTGCAAGAGACTCAAAATTGAGGGGGTTTGCATGGTCTCTCTTCTTCTTCTCACTTATGGGGGGTTTTTTCCCTTGCATGGGGTTTTTTCCTCATTCTTCATTGAGATTATTTTGTATTTTCATCTCTCTTTTGGGGGGAGTTTTTTCCACTGGGTTTTCTCCTTTTCTTCATTTGTGAGATTGAATTTTCCTCTGTACATGGGTACCTAACATGGCCTCATGTTAAAGACCCATCTTTGTGTCATTTGCATAAGAATCAACTACTCCTTAAGTTGCACTTAAGTGGGGGTGTTGATGAAAATAGATTTTTTTACCTATCTAGTCATTAGTAGGTCCTATTTACATGTTAAGCTTACTTAGGTCCTAGGAGGGAATATTTATAGAAGGTTTTAGTTATCATTGGATCTTATCTTATCTTTTGACTTTTAACACATGTTTCCTAGGTAGTTACAATACGTTGTCACATGACATAGGATTAAGATACTTTTTATAATCCTATTTAATCCCATCTCTCACCTTGGATATCTAACCAGGTGGTCTCAAATAGTTGTCATATTGAATTCTATTGGACTTAATTCCATTGTAATATTGAGCATTGAATATTGATCTCTCTTGTGCTTTCATGAAGTTCCTAGATCTTGGGTGGCTATAATCTTCAACCATACCTTGCATGGTGTAGAGTTATTCTATACCAACTCTCACATAAAAGAGCTTACTACAAACAACAACTTGTGCATAAAGCACTTAGAGAAAATAGACGTAAAACCTTTTGCGACAACACTTATTAGCAAGAAACAACACTTACCCTAATCTATAATAACCAATAGTAGTGATGGTCAAAAAAATCCATTTAGTTTTGCAAAATAATTACCTTTTTGACCAACATAGGATGATTTACATGATCATAAACAACCGAGAGGAGATGAAAGATAAATAGATATTCTATAAATTGTTGCAATGCTACATGAATGATGTAAAAAACCCACTAATCCCTTCAATTTTATCATATATACTACTATCTTGAAGTGCATAGGTAATTTGAATGCATCATTCCTTAGTTTCAACTTTATCTTGGGTGCAAGCATGACTTGTGATGCTTTGTGGGCCTCCATCCTAGCTAAATGTCTAATAGGATACCCTCTTGAATGAAAAACATTCAAACTCTCATTGTTGGATTCCTCTCTCTAGACTGCTTCTTTAATGATATGCACTTTGGAATGATTTGGTTCATTTTGTCCAAATGGAAACATGGTTGTTTTCTCCTCTAGTTTGTGTTACTCATAATTTATTGATTCAAGAGATAAAATATTGACATCAAGATTTGAATAGAAGTTTTGTATGATGTTGGAGAAAATATCTTCATCAATTTATAGCTTACTCTCCTCATTGTTATCAATCTGTTCATTCTTCAAAACAAGGTTGTCTTCATTTTGTTCTTAGTAGATCAACACCTTATCAAAATTTCATGTATCTCTTTGTTGTTCCAAACCTATTTTTGATGTCAATGTTAGCATAATCATGTCTTCTTCATCTTGTTCAAAAAAAGAAGGCAACTTTTCAAATTAGAATTTAGACTCTTTTTTTTCACCATCCCCTTATTTCTTTTTATCTTCTCCCAATTGATCTATTGACACAAGCATTAATACATTTTCTTCACCTTCAAAAAAAATTGAAGTTCATCAAAAAAGTTAGTCAAAACATCACATTCAAACCCTCTAAATTTATTTTAAACATTTTATAATGTTTGATTATTCTCATCACTCTCTTGTAGTAAATCTAATCTTTCTATACCACTTAGAGGTTCATCAGCTACAAGTTGATCTTTTTTTTCTTCAAAAAACCCTTCCTCTTTCCCACTAGACCAGCTAACTTGATAAATAGTAGGTCCTCCTTTGTAAAGGGAAATGATGTTAGGACAAGGTTGATTTAGTGAATGGTTTTGAGAAGTTTCTTGAGGTAAGAAAATATCTTGAGGGGGATCTTCTTGAGGAGTAGTAGGTCGACTTTGCTCAAGAATAGGCTCTTGAAATTGAAAAGTACCTCCAAAACTTGATATTTCGAATATAGATCACTTAATTGAGTATTCAGGAGCTTATCTTTCTTGAAGCTTAGAAACTTGTACTTAGGAACCTCCTCTTTTGTAGATTAATCTGAAATGCTAGAGGTTTATTGAGATTCCAATCTTTGTACTTGCAAAAATAATAGTTGCATATGTTCTTGTTTGGAAAAAATCTCTTTTGCAAGAGTCTTCGCATATTGCTTTTGTTATGTATCTATCTCCTATTGGCACTGGTAGGCTTGGTAAGACAATTCCTCTTACTGAAAATTGAATTCTTGATGTCTCTTGATATCATCCAATTATGTATTGAAATCTAGCAATATGCTTTTGATGTCACCAATCCCAATACTATCAGCATTTTGGGGTTTGCTACAGAAGTAACAATGTTGGTTTGACATAGAAATGACTTCTTGAGACTAATTAAAATTGTGTGAAGGCTTACAAGAAGATTAAGCATGGGTGGGTGTGTGACAAGGATATTGAACATTTCAATCACTTTGTGTAGAAAATGCATTTGGGGTAAAAGCAGATGCATGGTCAATTTGATATGATTAGCAAGAAGTGATAAGAGAAGCCTTTTCATGAAATAAATTATGATAAAAAATATCTCAATGAAATGAAGACATGATGAAACATTTTAAAAAAATAGAAATTCATTGGAATATTCATAAAACAAGAATATTCAGGATTAATTTTGTTTTCAAAATTTTAAGCACATATCAACACATACCCCACTTGAAACTAGTAGATTGAACTTGGATTCACTACCTATGTGAAATTATTCCTTCAAAGGAAGAAATTTTTAACATTCAAACCAACTTACAGAAATGACAAGATAAATATTGAACTGATATAGTTCAATATGTCCCAATAGGCATGCCAAAAATTGTTATCACCTAGAATATGCACCATGTTGAATCTTGAATCTAGTTATCTTGTGAAACATTGGATGACCTCTCAAGTTGTGGGACTTGAAAAAATTGGGTTCAACCTCCAATTAAAGGGTGGCTTCCCCTTGGTAAATCACCTAAAAACTAACTCTAACTAAAGATCTTGTTGGGAAAAGAGATAAGAAAGAACTGATAATCTAAATCTAAAACAAAAAATGAAGGTGATACACTAAATATAACATATTTCTACTTCCTTTCAGCAACACAAATTACATGAATCTCAATCTAAAGCTTCACATAGTAATTTACAACTATAATTTAGAGGTAAACTTAGAACAACAACAATAAAGGATTCATAGGATTCATAATAATACCTGTTTCTATTTCATACACAAAGAAAATTGGAACAAGTAGAGGCAAAAACATTGATCTTTGATTCACTGAAGGCTACTACAATGACTATTTTTTAGAAAAATATTAAAATATTACATCACAAGCATAAAATAAACCATTATTTTAGAGTGAAACAAGGTTGAAGATGCAATCAATGAAGAAAATTATAGAAGTAAAGACTCGATTTTAACTAAAAAATTAAAGGATTGAATGTCACTTTTTCACAATAAAATTTTTCCCTTCCTTTGCAACAAATAATGGGCCTCTTATTTATATATTTTGAGAGACTAAACTTAGAAATTCATGTTGAATTTCGATATTTTCCTATGATTTTTCATCCTTATCCTCTATAGATAAGATTCGCCTTTTTTCTTTATGAGTTATCAATTTTATCCTATGATATGTAATCCTTATCCTCTATGGATACGGTATTTGTAATCCTTATCTTTTGTGGACAATATATTTCTTATCCTTATGCTCTATGGATAATATATTTGTAATCCTTATCCTCTTCCCTTTGAAATCCTTGAAGTTAGTGAGCCCCTTCTTTATTATTTTTACATGCTTTGTTGATTTTGTGGAAAAAAAAAAATCAAAAAATGAGGTAACATGTACCAAATTTTGGCTCTTCTATAGATGGGTTCTCATATTTTTAGTTCCATATGAAATTTTCATATTTATTTAAAAGTATTTTCTCAATTGTTTAGCACCACCTTTTATAGCATTGAGTCCATCCAATTCATCATTTATTTAACAAAAATAATATAAAAGTATGCATTTAATTCAAGGCAACTAAATTGGTCACATTTTACCCTTGTAGATGAATAAATTGGTTGCCTTTCTTCTTCATGAAAATTCCTATAAAAATTTCCATTTTCTCTACATTTATAACTTTCAGTATTATCTTGGTCTTTTACTTGGTAACCATTCCAACCAGCTCTCTTTTTATCATAACTTTCCATACAAATTCTTATATTTTCTTGTAGCTCATATTTTAAGTTTGGACTACTTTGTGGTATGATCTTTATGATTGGTTGTTTCAAAACCTTGTCCATGTAAATACTAGGATATGCCTAATTTTTAGATAGGATTTATTGTGTTTCCACATGATGCAACTAATACTAAGGTTCATAGGAAAGGGATGTGCAATAATCTAGCCTAATCATGCATGCACATCATGTAGAGTAGAAATTATTACAACACAATAGAAGATAAAGAAACATTAAATATTTAAAATGAAATTATAATAAGAGTTTCAAGACTATCAACTTGATTTAAAATAGAGTTCTCATCTCTCTTCCTATTTGCAACTATCTTTTGGGTGGGGAAATTATCTTTCTCTCTCTATGTTTGACTAACTAAATTATAATATAATAGGCTTAGGTATATTGTACCTACTTATAATTTATTTTTTTCCTTTTACTCTCTTTGGTACTTAAAACACATCTTACCATCAAATTTCTATTTGGCTTAGCATGCAACCTGCATTTATTCTTCCTATGGCTCCATTTTTATCACGACTCTATTAAATTTTATCATGTGGATGACATTTTAAATTCTTATTATGGGGCATACATACATACTCTTAATGTTTCCAACAAAAAGGATGTAATATCACACATAAATATATAAGTTATATATCCATGTAATACTTTTCATATAAGAAATAATTTTAAACTCACTTGATCTTTTTCCTTTGCATCCATGTCTAACATGTAATATCTTATTTATATTTAAAGATGATTTTTTTGCGTAGACTCCAACTTCCATGCCAAGAAATAATGTTATAATCCTAGAAACATATTGTAATAATGATGGCGTTTTCATTGATTTCAACAGGAAATCTATTGACTAGTGTTGAGATTGATGTCAACTATGGGATGAAGATGTTAAGGATTTTGAGAAAATTGTGAAAAAGAGGAAAACAAGTTGTGCATGTGTATTTGAGACATTGATGAAGTGTTGTGAGTGCATGGAGCTATTCTTCTATTCCAAAGTCTAAAGATGAGTTGGAATAAAGTAATGAGCTAAGATGATGTCTTTGGTACTTGGTTTCCAAGTGCTTTTGAAAAAAATTAATAAACAGAGTTTAAACTATGTTGACCAATGTTCATAGTGTGCTCCAGTATTGTGCTTTGTGTTCTTTCTATGTTGATGATATGCTTTTTCAAATCTTATAGGTCATTCAAGGTTGTTAGAGGTTGTCATATTCAGAATTTGGGTTTTTTGATCATTGTATAGTGCGAGATATTTTCACCAGTGTGTAAACCAGTTGTTCAGTGATGTTTTCTATGGTCTAGGAGAAATGTATTTGATCTTTGTTTCTCTACTGTTTGACTTCAAAGTCATGTAGATTTGGCAAGTTTCTTATAATTCTTTTATCTTTTTGTATTCAATATTTTACTTGATTTGGTGCAATACAGTGTGAGTTTCATTTATCAGTATGCAAATAAGGGTTACCAATTGTTCTAAATTGAATTATTTGTTTATGTGAGCATGGATGTTGTGTTTGATGAATCTTAAGTAGTTCATGGATTATTCTAGATTTATTTCAAGTGAATTATGTTGTCCAAAACTTTTCACTTGATTTAAGGAACTATGTACTTAATGATTATGGTGTTTTGCACGGGTGTTGACCGACCTTGTGTTTAGCACTATATGTGAGGCTTTTGGAAGTGTGTTGAACTATGTTGAGATCTATTTAGGTCATATTTAAGGATTTATGTAGGTCACATTTCATTCATTTCCATCATAGGAATTTTTAGGTGCCTACCTATTTTGAATTTGAATGTATAACGACTAGTGGCCAACATTGGAGAAATTTTTTGAGGTAGACCTTGATATAAATATGTATGGTGTTGATGCAAGAGGGAGGATGGAAGATTAATAAGTAAGATAGATGCAATATTGATATGATTATTGTGTGTGATGTGGAATTGAGTAGATCAGTGTGAATTTCATGTTAGGGTTCTTGAAGGTAGTGAGCTGAAGGCATCTAAAATCTTCCTTGTGAGACTGTGAAAGTGTGAAAGAAATTGTGGTGGACTCCTTGTTGCATTGAGAATTTTTTTCTCTATGTAAAATTATTCTTCTATCTTCCTAAATTATTTCTATGGTAGTGAGTGCTAGTTGTTGGTGCAGGAGCACCTTGACTCAATTATGCCTCCTTGTGGAAATTTAGGAATTTGATGTTTTTACATTATATTAAGGTTATTTTATTCATTTCTCATGTATTTTAGGAGGTCATTTAATAAAATTTTAAAATGTGTCAATGTATCCAAAATTTGTCAACATAAAAGTGCAAATTGCAAAAACAATGTAAAAGTTGCACAAATACAGCAAATGGAATATGTAGTCAGTTTAGTTTTAGGTGGTTGGAGGTAGTTGTAAGGTCAAAATACATTTTTTGTGCCTTTAAAAATTGTATTGGTACATATATAAGTTTGAGGGCGATTGAACAAAAGAATGAGTTAATTAAATTCTTTGTTTTATCCATTTTCCTCAGAAAATCACTGATTCCAGCCCTTGTACGGATTTTTATAGGATCAAATGCATGGATAATGGTGTGTAAATGGTAATATAATTAATCACCTTCCATTTTTATTTTGTTTCATGCGAATTGGTGAAGATTTGGAAAAGTTATGGCATTTTTTTGTAAAAACAGTGAAACCCAGATTTTAGGGTAAACAGAGGTATGCAAAATGATGTTTCTCACATTTTAAATATTGAAATCCCTTTATTTTTCGGTGTGGAAACTATTTGGAAAATATTCTTCCATGTTCTAAAGGATTTGGAGAAAAAAGGTTAAGGTAAAGTCAGTGGGATTATGATTTTTGACTATATTCTATGTCTCGGTCCAGAAATAGACAAATGAGAGAGTAATGACTTAGGGTTTCAATAAATGCTTTATGAAATGGAAAAATAATGGATTTTTAAGCTTTTATGGATAAAATTGGATGTGTCTCAAGAAAGTTTTAGGAAAAATTGATTGGGGAGATAGTATATTCAATAAACCTTAAATCTGCAAATGATAGAAGGACTGGTAAAAACAGAATATAGAGTGAATTTTATGAATTTTGGTTGTGGAGTATAAGATATCCTTATGTAATTATTGTTTTGAATGGTGTTTAGGATGTGTTTAATCCTATTTCTTGATAATATTATGTGGCTAAAGGATATGGTGATCATTTATATACTGTTCTCTGTTGGACAGTTTGGTAAACAAAAGGGACAGTGAGGTTCTAAAGTGTTTGGTTTGAGAATTTGGGTTGATACTTTGACAAGGAAGCTTGAAAAGGTTGAAATGGTATTTTAATACACATTGGTGCCAGTAAAGAAGAAAATGGTTTTGGGATTTGAGATTGTTTTTTTTTATGAGGCCTAATGGGCATGCTCTTGGTGTTAGGATAGTCCATTTTGTGAATTCACTGATTTAAGGTGTTTGGGTTTTGAAGTCTGTTAATCTACATGTGGCTTGAGTCATGTTCCAGTTTAATTACTTTGGATTCAAGAATTTGTGAGGTAAAAATGAGTCCTAGTTACACAGACATATAGACATGTTAGAGATTTGTCAAGTCAGATTGAGTGAGGTAGGTGTGTTCTGTGTTTCTTCCTTTGCTCTGCATCAGTTGTGAGCCTTTTTGGATAGTGTGTCATATTCTGGCAGTGAGCCTCTTTGTATCAATTTTTCTATTACTTATATGTGAGCTAATCCTCATTGTGGTTTTTCCCTCATTGGATTTTCCACATAAATCTGGTTTTCTCATGTGTATGGTGTTGTGATTTTAGTTTTTGTTATTTGTATTTCATGATTAATCAATTTTAAAAAATAAGGGTTTAATGAATTCTTGTGGATCAGATTACTATTGAGGGTTTTGAAGGTTTAATTTTCTACAACTAATTTACCCCCCCTTCGCAATTGTCTTTTTCATTTCAATAATTGGTATCAGAGAAAGGTTCCTTGAAGAAGAGCTTAACCGCTTGAGGTAGATCCAGGATGGCAAACAAGATTCCTTTGGAATACCCTAGATTCGATGGCTCAGATTATGCATTATGCAATACAAAGATGGAAGGATATTTGTATGCTCAGGGATATGAGATTGAGAAAGCTTATCAAAATATATATACTCCACCTCTAAATGGTCTGAGTACAAGTGCAAAAATCAAGCACATGAGATCAATGCTAAGGCAAGATTTATTATTATGAATAGTCTTTCAAATACTTAATTAGTTAAATTTATGAGTTTGAAGACTGCTAAAGAAGTTTGAGATATGTTAGAAATCATTTATGAAGGAGATCCAAAAGTAAAACAAGAAAATTTGTATAAATTGAAGGCACAGTTTGAAATGATGCATATGTCTGAAGATGAAACAATTAAAGGCTACATTCAAAGAATTGATGAATTGGTAAGTAATATGAGAAGCCTTGGTGCAACAGTTAAAGAATCTAAAGGGGTGAAGAAATTTATCAGATCTCTTTCAGATTGTTACAGTGAAAAGGTATCTACTATTGAGGAAACTGTTGATTTTGATAATTATTCCAAAGATCAATTGATTGGTACTCTGACTGCATTTGAAATGAGAAAAATGAAGAAAGGTACAAAAGTAGAGACTGATTTCAAGGCTGGTAAATCATATAAGGTTGAAAATTCAGATGATGAAGATCTTGATGATTTGGAATCTAACTTTGTGAGAAAGATGAAAAAGGGAAATGGTAAGTACAAAGGAAAATTACCGTTCAAATTTTTTAGCTATGGTGAGATACGTCATTCTACTTCTAGATGTGCGAAAAGAGCTCTAAACAATAAGAACAAGGAAAATAAAGGAAATATGATTAAGAAAGCTTACTATGTGAAAGAAGATGCTGGTGTTTCTAATGATGAATCTAATTATGGAGATTTTTATGATAATGAATGTCTTTTTTTGGCTATAAAAGAAGAATCTAGTTATGCTAACCCTAAAATTTGTGTGAAGGAAAGTATTTCAAAGATGAAGGATAAGGTTGAAGGTACTTAGGTATCTACTTTTCATATCAAAGAGGATAATAATTACTAGATTTTTTATAGTGGTTTCTCTAATCATATGATTGGAGACAAAAGTGATTTTGTTAAACTTGAAAATATGAAGGAGGATTAGTTAAATTTGAAGATGATTTAGGAGCTAAGATTTGTGGAATAGGTTCAATTAGTTTTTATGGCAAGCATAATACTGACAATGTTTACTATGTTGAGGGCTTAAGACATAATCTCTTGATTTTTGGAAAAATGTGTAGCAATGGGTATAATCTTGTGTTTAAGGATGAAGCATGTGAGATCCAGAAAGGGTCCAGAACTATGATTTTTGTTGGTAAGAGAACAAATGGAAAAATCTATCAACTTAAGGGTTTTGATGGTCATTGCTTTATGTCTCAAATTAATAATAGATGGTTATGGCACAAGAGGATGTGTCACATGAATTTTGATAACTTGGCAGGAATTAGTTCAATTCATGTTTTGAGATATTTACCTAGAATCACAAAACCTATCAATGGTGTTTTTGAGAGTTGTCAATTTGGAAAAAAAAACAAGGAGTAGCTTTAAGGGAAATGAACAATCTACTACTAGACTAGTTTAATTAGTGCATATAGATCTTTTTGGTCCTACAAGATGATAGGTACCTTATGCTTTTGATTGATGAGTATTCTAGAATGATATTAGATAAATTCAAGTCATTTAAAGCTATGGTTGAGAATGAAATAGATTTGAAAATAAAATGTTTGAGGTCTGATAGAGGTGGTGAATTCACCTCCAATGAGTTTAACATGTTTTGTGAACTTCATGGAATAAAGAGTCAGTTTTCTACCCCTAGAAATCCTCAGCAAAATGGAGTTGTTGAAAGGAAAAATAGAACTATTCAAGAATTTGGAAGGACTATGATGAAAGAGGAAAATATACAAGTCTATTGGAGAGAATTTATTCATACTACTGTTTACATACTTAGTAGAGTCCAAGATAAAGCTAACAACACAAAGAATCCTTATAAGCTATGGTATGGAAGGATTTCTACTATGAATTACTTTAGAGTGTTTGGAAGCAAATGTTACATCAAAAGAGAATAAGAAAACTTAGGAAAGTTTGATGCAAGGTTTGATGAAGGTATCTTCCTTGGATATTATATTAGAAGTAAAGCTTACAGATATTACAACGAAATTTTGAGAAAGATAGTTGAAAGTGCAAATGTTAAAGTTGATGAAAACATGTAGAATTATATTACAATAGATAGATATGTTTTAGATGAACCTGATTGCATAGAAGAAGAAGAAAAACTGATGAACAAGAAGTACAAAATGAAGAGGAAGAAGCTTTGGAGAAGACCCCTAAAACGCCTAAGTATGTCAAAACAAATCACTCTGAAGATCAGATCATTGGAGACAAAGGGAAATGTGTATTGACAAGAAGGAAAGCTATTGAAGTTGAGGTAAATTTGTGTTTACTTTCTAAATTTGAACCTAAATCAATGAGTGAAGCATGTAAGGATGAGAATTGGATGAAGGAAATGGAAGAAGAAATTATGCAGATAGAAAAAAATAAGACTTGGGAATTGGTCCCTAGACCGACAAACAAAAACATAATTGGAACTAAATGGGTATTCAAGAACAAGCTAGATGAGAATGGAGAAGTAGTAAGAAACAAGGCAAGACTTGTGTGTAAGAGTTACTCACAAGTAAAAGTTATAGATTTTGAGAGGATTTTTCTCATGTGGCTAGGATGGAAGTTATCATAATGTTCTTGATGTTTGCAGCACATAAATATTTTAAGGTCTATTAGATGGATGTGAAGTCTACATTTCGGAATGGAGAATTGGAAGAAGAGGTTTACATGGAACATCGGAAAGGCTTTCAGTTATCAGATCAACCGAATATGGTATGTAAGTTGAAGAAGGAACTATATGGTTTGAATCAAGCTCCTAGAGCTTGGTATGCAAGATTGGGTAGGTACTTGATATAGAAAGGATTTAGTAAGGGCTTCATAGATAGTAATCTTTCCTTTAAAATTAAGGAAGACAAAATCTTGATACTAGTTGTATATGTGGATAATATCATCTTTGGTGGAAATGAGACTATGTGCAAGAATTTTTTTGAAGAAATACATAAATGATTTGAGATTTCAATGTTTGGGGAGATGAATTTCTTTCTTGAGCTACAAATCAATTAAACAAGTAAATGGATTTTCATTTCACTATCTAAGTATGTCAAAGAAATATTGAAGAATTTTGCAATGGATGACTCCAAACTGGTATGTACTCCTATGATGACTAGTTGTAAATTGATAAAAGATGATGATTCACCTAAGGCTGATTAGAGAAAGTATAGATCCATGATTGGTGGACTGTTACATTTTATTACTACTAGACCGAATATCATGCATGTAGTTTGTCTTGTGGCTATATTTCAAGAAGATCCTAAAGAAAAACATGTTGCGGTAGTAAAAAGAATATTCAGATATTTAAGAGGCACATTGGATTATGGGATATAGTATCCTAAGGATACTAATTTCACATTGAATGCTTATAAAAATGCAGATTGGGCTAGTTTTGTTGATGATAGGAAAAGTATAAGTGGTGGTGTATTCTTTCTTGGATGTAGATTGGTGTCATGGCTAAGTAATAAAACGGATTTAGTTTCATTTTCTAGTGCAGAGGCTGAGTATATTGCAAAAACATAATATTTTACATAGGTATTAAGGATGAGACATACATTAAAGGATATCAAATTTGTATATAATGAACCTATATCTATCTTCTGTGATAATAAAAGTGCAATTAACATTTTAAAGAATCTAGTGATGCATTCAAGGACAAATCATATATTTATCAGGTATCACTTTTTGAGAGAGAAGGTCATGGAGAATGAAGTGAAGGTTGAGTATGTTCCTATAAAGGATAAAATTGCTAGTATATTGTCTCTTTTAAGGATAATTTTGAGTATCTTCAAGAGAATTTGGGGGTTATTTCCCCTCCTTTATTGAACTAGATGCATATGGAGATGCATCAATCAAGTGGATCTATAGAACTATCTCTTTTCTAGATTGATGTTGGTTGCTACCTCATAGGGGGAGTAGGTAGTGTCATGTATTGTCCTTATGTTTCTGATTTAGTTGGGTGTACTCCTAAGAGGGAGTATTCAGAGTAGGTATTCTTGGTTCAATGTCAAAGAGGGAGAACAATGTAAAATATTTTACCCTTTTCCATTGATGTCAAAGGGAGAGAGAATCATGTGAAAAATAACTTATCTACTGAAGGGGAGACAAAATCATGTAAGGTATCGAGAGAGAGTTTTTAGAGTAGTTGTGTTGTCTTTAGTGTCTTTTCGCATCTTGTGTTGCCATCAATGAAAAAGGGGAAGATTGTTGCATGAATGATGGTGTTGTCATTGATGTCAATGGGAATTATACAAACTAGTGTTCTCATTGATTTCAACTATGGGATGAATATGTTGAGGATATTGAGAAAAATGTGAAAAAGAGGAAAATAGGTTGTGCATATGTAGTTGAGACCTTCACGAAGTGTTATGAGTATATGGAGCTATTGTTTTATTTCAGAGTGTGAAGATGAGTTGGAATGAAGTAATGAGCTGATATGATATCTTTAGTACTTGGTTTCCAAGTACTTTTGATAAAATTTAATAAACAGAGTAAACCACGTTGTGCAATACATTCATAGTGTGCTCTGGTATTGTTCTTTACATTCTTTCTATGTTGATTCTATGCTTGTGCAGATCTTATAGGTTATTCAATATTTTCAAAGGTTGTTATATTCAGAATTTGGGTTTTTGGATCGTTGTATAGTGCGAGATATTTTTATCAATGTGTGAACCAATTGTTCAATGATGTTTTTTGTGGTCTAGGATAAATGTATTTGCTCCGTGTTTCTCTCTTGTTTGACATCAGGTCATGTAGATTTGGGAAGTTACTTATAATTCTTTTCTTTCTATATTCAAGTGATTTGGTGTAGTACAATGTGAGTTTCATTTATCAGTATATAAATAAGGGTTACTAGTTGTTCTGAATTGAAGTATTTTTTTATGCAAGCCTGGATGAATTTTTTGATGAATCTTAAGTAGTTCGTGCATTATTCTAGATTGAATTCAAGTGAATTGTGTTGTCTGGAACTTTCAACTTTATTTAAGGAAGTGTGTACTTAATGATTATGGTATTTTTCATGGGTGTTGTTTGACCTTGTGTTTAACACTATATGCAAGGCTTGTGGAAGTGTGTTGAAGTGTGTTGAGATCTATTTAAGTCCTATTTAAGGATTTATTTAGGTCACATTTAATTCCTTTCCACCATGGGAATGTTTAGGTGCCAACCTATTTTGAATTTGAGTGTATAACGGCTAGTGGCCGACATTGGAGAAATTTTTTGAGGTAGATCTTGATATAAATATGTACGGTGTTGATGCAAGAGGGAGGAAGAAAGAGTAAGAATTAAGATAGATGTGATATTTATTCGAGTAATGTGTGTGATGTGAAATTGAGTAGAGCCATATGAATTTCATGTTAGGGTTCCTAAAGGTAGTGAGTTGAAGGAATCTGAAATATTTCATGTGAGACTGTGAAAGTGTGTGATCAATTGTGGTGGAATCCTTGTTGCATTGAGAAGTGTTTTCTCTATGTAACATTCTTCTTCTATCTTCTTGTATTCTTTTTGTGGCAATGATCCCTAGCTCTGAGCCTTTTTGGATAGTGTGTCATATTCTAGCAGTGAGCCTCTTTGTATTGGTTTTTCTATTACTTATATTGTGAGCTAATCCTCACCATGGTTTTTTCCTTATTGGGTTTTCTACATAAATCTGGTGTTCTGATGTGTATGGTGTTGTGATTTCAGTTTTTTGTTATCTACATTTCATGATTAATCAATCTATAAGATTAAGGGTTCAATGAATTCTTGTGGATCTGATTACTATTGAGGTTTTTAAAGGTTTAATTTGCTACAACTCATTCACCCCCCTCTTATTTTTCTTGTTCATTTCAACAACACATTTATTCCTTTTATAAAAATACATCATTATGGGTATCCTCTTAGTATCAAATACTTAAGAAAAGTATAATTAGTTACCTAAATATTTGGTATCCATATTATTATAGAATAACATTGTATGGTTCTAGATTAAACATCATGAATATAAAATAAGTGGTCCCCTACTCACAATTTTATAATGAGCATGATAGAACCACCTTTCTAACCATGGAGTATAACATGGTCATGACTTTTCCCTTTACCTAGTTTATTTCTCTTCTTAGCTAATTGACCCCTCCTAGCCCATAAACCATCATGATCATATCCTTGATACATGTTATCCTCTATAGATATATGTTCTCCTCTTGTAGGTTTTAACCCACTAATAATTAACCACTTCCGCCAAATATTCCTACTCATTACATATTCCATTAACACTTTATCATTATTGGTATCTTTTATTAGACATTTTAAAGCCTTATTTCCTTTAAAAGATACCCCCTTATAGTATATATAATATTTTTCATGATATCCACATCATTCCACTTCATATATTTTATATCATGCATGATACCATGGGGGTTTTATAATCCCTCTAATCTCAATCCACTTTTTCTCCTCTTTTATAACTACACATTCTAACCTACACTTGTGGGCCTCACTTAACCACCTTCCTATGTTTATGCATACTACCTTTGCACACTCTTCCTCAATCCTTTGATGAGACTTATCCTCTACACTAGTGTAGGCCACTCAACCATGCATACCACCTCAAACATTTTTCAGTTCCTATAGTGAAATTATATCAATAACCCATCAAAAATATTATCCTCCCATTAAGTTTTCCTCTTAGTTCCTCATTGTTTCTTAACACCCTCCTCATTGGCTAGTTTTCTTTCTATCTCTTTCTTCACCCCTTAATACACCTAGCCCATTGTCTCCTTCTCTATCCTTTTCTCTCTATTTGTGTAGGCTTTAGCTTGAGCATTGGATATTTTTTCTCCTTATCTTTGTCAGGATGGAAACTCTCTACAACATTTATATTTATTTATACTATTTATTTATGCATTGTATATGTTGTATCTCCTAGCATGGGAATTTTTTCTTTTTCTTCTTCTTCTTTTTCATTTCATGATTCATTCCAAGAAATCTATGTAGGAATAAATTATTTTAGATCCTCCCCCTCTTTACACTCGCTATCTTATGCTTCATATTGATCTTCTATGAGGATATCTTCTCATAAAAATTAAACATATAGTCCTCACTGTCCTCTTCCTCTTTTATATTACATAAGATAGACTTGTGCTACTCATATGACAAATCCCTCCATGAATTTCCTCTAAAGGTGATATTCACCTACACACTCATGTGCCTCATATATTTGATACCACACAACCATTCTTACTACTTCCTTGCGTGAAAAAGCTCCTCCATTATCCCTAAGACCAATTAGTCTTGTTTCTACATGAGTTGTGTGCCCTTTCATTATCTACACTTCTAGATCTCTCTATAATTATGATAAAATATCACACAACCTTCCCCTATTGAACTTTATTCTTCTAAGGCTAATGATAGCTCTTCACATAAAACCATGCTCAATCTCTAACTCAGCTTCCATAAAATCCTTAAGACCATCTCTTTGTAGTAATGTATTTTCCTTCATGTTAAGATCCTCCTTTGGTTTTATCCCTTTCTCCTTCTATGATAGCCTCTCTTGTATGATATCTATCCTAGTCATTATATTAGCTATTTTGGATATCAATTGCAACCCATAACAACCTTCTCCATATAGCTCTCTACTAATTCATCCTCAATTTCTGAACTCTCCTAAATATCAACCTAGATTTATATAATACCTATTTACACTAGTCCTCTCCCTTCATCTTTTTTCTATTACCTTATATTATAATATGTCTCATCTATGTATTCTACCCAATGTTTACCTTTATCAAATGACACCTACACTATTTTCTACCTATGTTCATATCTATGGAAGGAAGAATTGTATCTCTCTATAATTGTAGGCCTCATTTTCTCTTACTATAGTAAATTTTCCTAAATCCTTACAAAACCACCCCTTGAAGGAAATAACTTTCTCTAATTCCACTTGATATACTTGAGCTTAGGTTTCTCATACAAGAGAAACCTAGAATTACATCTTAACACTTGAGACATGCATAATGGAATTAAGATACTAGAATATTTGAAAAGGAAGGTTATGTTGCAATGTGTGCACCCTTGGTCTCCTTGTTGCAAGGTGTGCACCCTTTGTATACTTGTGTTGTATAGCGCGCACTCGGGTTCATGACATGTCTTAACCATCTCCCATGGATTCATTAACTCTAGCAGTTGTATCAAGCATTAACAAGTAGTCTTTTGGTGCAATGGTAACCATTTTTGCAACAATTGGTATCATATCCTAGGTTGTAGGTTCAAACCCCTCACTTGTGTTGGGGGGATTGTTCCAAGGTGTGTACCCTTGGTCTCCTTATTTTGTGCAGTGTAGTGCTTAGTTTTGTAACATGGATTAAACACCTTATGTGGATTCATTAACTCTAGTGGTTGCATCAGGCATTAATAGGTCAATATTTTCGTGCAACAAAAACCGTCTATGCAATAGGTTCATATTTATTAACTTTAGTAAATGGTTACATAATTATCATGGTTATTAGCCTTTGAATTACAATGGAGCCCTCAAATATTAAATTCATTATATCTTATAGGTATATAATGTTCTCTTCATATCTCACTATATTATTTCCCTATCTAAAACTAAAAATCACATCTCAGCCGTACAATATATACACAACCATTGAGCTCCAACACTCTACCAACTTTTATTTAATGTCATCCAATCTAAAATTTGAATTTAATGCTTCCTACTAAATATTTACTTTGGTTTTCCACTACCGAAGGTGACCAACCACCAAATTATGCCATTTTATATTCCCACCATGGTTGAAACATGGATTAAATTTTAAATTTATCCTATGCTACATGTGAGAACTAATCTTATGAAAAACACTACCAATTAACTAAATGCACTATCACACATTCCATTCATCATTCAAAATTACCAATACCCTCAATAATTATTTTCTTTAGGCTAATATATAATATATAAATGCTTCCTAAATAGTCTCTAGCTTCTTTGCAAAGATAAATTTGTATTCCAACTCCAACTTTCATGTCATGAGGTACTCCTAGGTAAGGGGATAGCTAATTACCTAATTTAATCATACATAAATAACACATATAGTATAAATGAATATAACACAATATAAGATAAATTCATGTTATGATTAAAGTGAAAGAATAAATATAGATTAGCAAGGCATTACCCTAATGTATCTCTTACCTATTTTCATATAGTTGTCTCTTATGTTGGAAAATTCTTTCTATATCGAACTAATTTCCAATAAATTAGGCTTGATTGTACATATAATCACTTAGGATTTCAAAATTCCCACTCTTTTGTGTGTTTTTCACCTAAAACATCTATATCTATGCAAATTAAACTTCACCTATTCTGCAACCCAAACTAATTCTTCTTGTGCCTATTTGTCTATCTTGACACTATTTTGTGCTACCAAGTTGATGGTATTTCAAACTCTTCTTGCACTACATGTGAGCACTCTTATTACCACCAATTGAAATAATGTAAAATTGTATAATTGCATCTAATGAATAAATCCATAAAAGGCTCTTTATATGGACAATATATCCACCCTTTTATTATCTTTATCTTCTACATCTATGCTTAGTGCATAATCCTTGATTTATATGCAAAGATAATTTTAAGTACTATTGGTAGGATCATAGCCAACTTTAGGAAACTTATCAATTTAGTTTAAAAATCAAAGGGGTAATATATTATATTCATATTAGGTTAAAAACCTACATAGGCTAATAGTGAAAACTCATAAGGATGCTAGAGGATGAGTCTATGATATATATCCTTATAATAATAAAGGAGAGGTTACCACAAGAACCAATATTTATATTATTCTATTTACCATATTTTTTAACATAGATAACTCATCATCTAGAGTATTTGGCTTAAATATAGACTATCATTGCATTGCATGAGGCCCAAAAATCCTAGGATCACATATTCACTCATCAATTTTAATAACTTTTCCTAGATGCCTCCATTTTTTTCCTCCATTGCTATTGTTGATAACATTAGAGAATATTTTTATAAGATTAGATTATTTCCAAGAATCTTACTATATGGGAATCTATGCAAGAAAATCATGGGGAGTTAAATCTATAGTTTTTAATAATTTATTTATATTTATATTTAAATAAAAATTAGTTTTTTAAAAGAAATTATAGAGGAGTGCATAGGAAATCCCTTTACATATGGACCCTATGTGGGACACTAGAAGTAAGAGCCCTAATGCCCCTTCTACCAATGAATTTTTTTCCCCAATAGCCTTAAGTTTACTACCACTTGGGAGTTTTTAGAACTCAACTACATATAAATTACAATAAAAGTACCAATTGCCAAATCAAAGTAGTTTCCTACCTCTAGATACTAATTTTAAACTTTAGAATAGTGATTTTGAACTTGTGAGATGGTTTTGAATCAAATTGATGAATTTTAGTAGTGGAAGGTGTATCCCATCAAAGGAAGGCATATTTCATTAATGATATTGGATCATGTTTTGACATAAATATTGCCATATTTATTAACTCTTGACTCCCTCTCTATTACTAATTCGATCTTGGGAAAAAAAAATTATACGTTTCATTCTCAGTCATTTTGGTTTTGATTTGTGAGAGTGATTTTGATTTAGTGTAATTTTCAAGAGATTCAAATTGGTGTAGATGGTTCATGATTTTAATGTCTATTTTTTTAATATATTTATTTTATTAGAAGTGATGCTAGATAATTCTCATTTTGGATCATATGAATTCATTTCTAAGAATTATTTTTGAAAATGAGTAATTTTTCAAGTACTTAAAGGTGGTTTAGTCATTTGAAGAATTTATATTCATTAAGATCAAGTGTAATATTATATATTTAGCAAGTGGAAAATATATATTTAATGAATATAGCGTGACATAATCATATTTTACTAAGGGATATCTTAATTGTGTGATTTTTATGATTTTTTTTGTATTCATCTTGTTGGTTTGGTATTTTTTGAATTATTTGATGAGTTTATCATAGTTACTAATGTTTTTAATTAATATTTCTATTAAAATATTATAAAAGTGGAGCTATAAGTCTTGGAAAGACATAATATTGAAGAATTTTAGGTGGATCCATCTCTTTCCTCATATCTATGGACTTGTTCTTGAACCAAGTACCCATTAACAAAAGCTTGTATAGGATAACAAGAATGAACATTTCCTAGGATTTATTGGTGTAAGGAGGAAAGGTATGAGAGAATAACTCCCTATGCTAATCTTGAGGAGAGTTATGCAAATAAAAATTTATATATGACCCAAATAAATTAAAAAAATTAGAGTAACACACTCACAAATAGATAAATAATATAACCATAACAAAATGAATTATATGGGAAAACCCTTTTAGGAGAAAAAACTAACATTTCAAAACTTTCACAGTGTATTAAAATAAACTTGCAATGTATTTATTTAGAGGAATTATTAATTATAATTCAAATATGGATTAATTTCAAAAATATTCTAGTAATACATGTGTACCTACAAATTATCATATAAAAATAAAACTTTATCATCTAATTTATAAGAATTAAGAAACCTAGACACAATTGATAGATTTAAAAAATAGTGATCTAAACCATCTTGGTGGTAAGGCACCCAAGTAGGACCCCAATTGCAACATCTACTTAGGAAGATACTATAATATAGTAAAACTAGAAAAATAGTTTCCTCTTACAATTATCATAAATCATGATAAGAACTCACCCAATAATGGATCCAATGTTTGTATCTCCCACTAAAAAAAATAGTGTTGCATGCAAAGTGTAATTACTTATCATAATT
Source organism: Sequoiadendron giganteum (assembly GCA_007115665.2). NCBI lineage: Eukaryota > Viridiplantae > Streptophyta > Pinopsida > Cupressales > Cupressaceae > Sequoiadendron > Sequoiadendron giganteum. Next base: position 180,571,097 of record CM021102.1, on the reverse strand, counting down.
TTGGCTAGGATTCCAAAGTAACCCCCCACTAAAAATCTCTTACACATAATGATGAGGCTTAGAAATGTCCAATTTCCTTACTTTAGTTTCATAATTTTTATCATATCTATGATAAGTTTCAAAGACATTTCCAAACCTTTTCTTATATTTTCATATATTGGTAAATGATTGTGTGATCTTTGAATGTCTATGAAATTTAGTGGAGTTTTATGATTAATTATAATTGTTAATAATGAAAAATGCCTTGGGAATAAAACTAACCCCTGTACTAAAGGATTTTTCAAACCATAGCAAAAGAAATTTCAACCCACAACAAGAGGATGTCAGTTTGCCACAATCAAAGGAGGTGATCAACTACATGTGCATTTTTCCCAAATTTGATGTGAGCGATGGTAGAATATTTGAACATGATTATTTATGGATCATTCCATCTTTTCACTTCCCATTATTAATTAATCGTGGAAGAAAAAGAGGCGTGTTCTAATAGTGGATAGCGGCTTGTAATAAAGTCTATCTTGTTAGGTACATTTTTCAGTTATAACCATATTCTCAATTGATGTAGATTCCTTATTAGATTCTTGCAGTCTTACTTCCACTTTATTTTATTATATTTTTAATTTGAGACCTAGTCCTCTTCCTATGTTTTTGGAATAGTTGATAGTTTCTTCTAGTTTGTTTTCAATCCTAGAATAAGAGGACTCTCTCGGATCCTATATATGTTTGATCTTGTGAGAGACCAAGATAGCTAGATATTTGGTATGAAATAAATTGAATATAAATCTTGTTATTAGATAAGTTGTATTCTTAAGTTTTTGTATGTTTAGACTACAATAAAGAAGAATAAACTAATTTTATAAATCGCTAAGTTAGGATTTGAAGGAAGACATTATGGATTGTAGCAGCTCAAGTAAGGGCCACTTAAGGTACTAAAAAATACATGTTAGTTTAGATTGTTAGTTAATTTTTGAATTGTAATTTTTATTCTTATTATGTTGAGTTGTTAATACATAATTAATTATTATTCAATCATGCTACAACATATAGATTCATTAATTTATAATCCACATAGGAATAGCTACCCATAGAAGTTATTGTAGTCACTTACAAAAATTGGTATTCATTTAATTTATTTTCTATGTAGGAATTATTTTAGTTAAGTTACCTTTAATTAGAATTACGTTTTTTATTCCTTTTGTACTTAATCAATTAAGAAGGTTTAGGATTCTTATCTACATATATAGTGCCAACATCATCTCAAGATTATGATTCCTTGGTTGATAATTTAAATGAAGAACTTTTAGGATAATGAATTACTTAATTTGGGAGCTATAGGTCTGTTAAGTTGTATGTATGTTATTGCATCAACTGATTGAACACAGGGGAAGATCTACATTTTTTGCATCATTGTCACGGATTGTGCTAAGTTCAAAATTCCTAAATTTGTTTAACTAATTTATATTAAATTTGGAAGTTATCAATTATAATGATTAGGATTAGTAGAAAATTTGAAAATCAATCATCAACTATTCACTAATAGTGTGCACGAGAAGCTATTTAAATATCAAAATACTATTTTATGTGGAAATGGAGATACACTTTAGGAATATTTATCCTCTCAAAAAAAGAATAATTTGAATATACTAGTGCAAGCGAAAAAACAATTGAGGGAATCAATGATATAAAAATACCCCTCACACTAGTAGCTACTTTACACCTAGGGAGAACTCTCATAAGGCATCTTGAAATAATGGAAGAAGAAGCAATGAATAATCTAGCATAGCCTATTATATTCGAATTCCCTATCAAAAATCAAGAATTGGTGGCATACCTAAAAATTATACCCCCTTGGCCTTGCCCAATTTGTATGGATTGATTATAGAAAACCCAAACACATTCCTAATTGAGTTTAATATTCTATGTATAAGTTATGAATACACCACAAATTCATATAAATTGAAACTCTCCTCAAACATATTCAAAGATGTTGCTTTGTAGTGGTTCATGGGGCTAGCAAAAAAGGAAATAATGAAAGAGAAATTGTTTCAAAAGTACCAAGAGTATTGGCAAGCAGAAGACATGCAAAGATATGGAATATTCAAGATGTCACAAAAGGAAGAGGAACCACTCAAAGACTATGCAGAAAGGTTCCAATTATTCCTGAAGAAGTCACACAAGAATAAGCTCTCTCCATAGTCCCTAAAGCTAGAATTTTTATGAGGGTTAAATGAATATTGTGTGAATGCATTAAAACTCATAGATGCAATGGATATTTATCAATTTCCTTTTGAGTTAATCTTCCAAGTGTGTAGAAATTATTAAAGGTCATCCATGAAGAATACTAGGGGTTCTAGAGCCTTCTCTTCCAACAAAACATCCACAAGTGTTTCCAAGGTGGAACTCAACAACATTTTGTCCATCATGAAGGAGGATATAATAAACCATCTAACTACCCAACTGTTAGGATATGGTGTTGTAAATCATTGCATAGATTGTTATATTATAATGTTGTAATTAAATAATTATTTAATTGTGGTGTACCTAGGAGGTGTGCTTAGCCATATTAGATAATTATTTGGGACAACTTGTAAAGAATTGTAACATTGGTTTATTATTTTATGTGTGGGATACATAGGATAATAATTTAATATTTAGGGAAGGTATTTAATAAATTGAAAGCTTAGTACCCAATATTAAATGTTGGGTCAATAGCTTTTTGTTCACATGGTTTTGTTGCACATGGTTTTATCTTACCACATGGTTGTATTTGTCTGATCTTGTGTTTATAAAAGTAAACACATGTCTAGTGGTTAAGGTTGGCTAGGTGAGTGGGCTATCATTATTGAGTATTTCTAAGGAGTGAATATGTGAAGCATGGAATGGGATGTGTGGATTAATTCTTGGAGACATGGAGGATGCATTGGAGGATACATTGGAGAGGTTTGGTGCTTTGTAAGTGTTCATGGTAACTTTGTAAGTGCATGTATTATTTATTTGTTGAATAATAGATGGAGTATGGATGCTTTTAGAGATTGGGTTTTTCCCTCTTGAGGGTTTTCCCAAGGTATATATTGTGTTATCTTGTGGCTTATCTATTTTGATATATGCATTATGGTTATTTTGTAAGCTTTTATGCATGATTTTCTCTCATGGGGTTATGTAGGAAATAGATTAAATGAATTGGGCATTGATGCATTATTTCCTAAAAACAACTAGATACTCTACACATCAAAAGAAAGAATAGGAGATAGAGGAAAATTATATCTATGGTTGATTTGGTGTTTGAATCTTGTTGTCTATATTATTATATTATTTGATATCTGAGATTTTTGGTTACTAATGTGATGACGAGTTTGCAGAGTTTGGTGTTTGGGATCTTTGAGTTATGCAGGTTGTTTATTAGCTACCCATTTTCTTCCAATAGGATGACTCAGATGTGGAATTTCTATATCCACGAGATTGGTCCAGTGTTGATGCAGGATTTATTATTTGACCTTTTTTGTGGTCATTTGTGCATTGGTATGTTGCTTTGGGATGATAGGATGGATGATTAGAGTATCTAACTAGTCAGTTGTTGGGACTCGTAGCATGTGGTTTTATCATGATGTCATGATATCTTAGTTGCATTTCATTGGTTACATATTTCAATGGGAGCTTTTGACAATTATGAATTGGTGGTGTAGGATTGATTCTTGATGTTTTGATGGAACTTGTATCTTCTTGGCTTGGAGATCAAGGTTCTACTTCTTCTCTGGAGCTACTGGGATTATATTTGAGTATGTGTGGACCATGGGTGATCTTCATTTAGGAGATGGTTTTCATGATGCCATGTGTAGCTTGGTATCATGATTTAGTGGGATTTTTTGGTAATGATGTGCTTCATTTTTGGTGATGGATGATCTTATTTAGTATTTGTGGATGTCTTGTAGGATCTCTTAGATCCTGTTGTTATAGAAGAGTTCTTTCACATTTATATGTTCAATATTAGGAGATGAATATATTCATGTGATTGGAGATGTTGATTCTTGGTTTAGAGTGTGATAGGTATTATGTCATGATGTAATATCTATTCTAGATTAGAGTTTTGACATGATACAGGTTTTGTTAAGACCAAGATGTTTGCATTTTTACATGTGATCTCATAAGAGGACATGATTAGATCATTATTTCATGTTAGGTTCTTGATTTTGTGGTTGGAGCTTTGACATTGATCTTATTGGCTCTCTTCATATTGAGTACATTGGTCATTTTATTGGGAGCTTTATAAGGATGTTGTGTTACATTTGGAGATTGGCATGGGTTTATAATTTTTAGGTGCTCATAGATACTTGAAGACTTGTGTAAGGTTGGATTTCACTTGTGACTAGAGACAATTTATTGAGATGGTCACTCTTTGGATATATCAACAAGAAGATCAAGGAGAATTCACCTAGATATGGACTTGAGTTCATGTTGGACCTATAGAGAAGATTGTACTTAGAGTGAGTCATGATGAATTGGTTATTCTAGAGGAGAATTTGCATTCCCCACTCTTGGTCTACTCGGTTTATCATCTGAGATGTATTTACCTATTCTTGTTTTAGATTTTTTATATTTCATGCTTTGTTTTGTCATGGGAATGAGTCTTGAGACATGGTGATTGATTTCAGGGGACTCATTTGAGGATCTCTTAGCATGATTTTATATAGATTTATCTTTCATAGATATAGATCTTGAGCTATGGATAGTTGGTTCTAGCAGATTCATTTTGAGAGATATTTAGTGTAATTATCTCCTTGTGTATTTGAGTTTATGTTATCATCCATTGATGAGAATTTTAGGAGATTTTTATTGGGTTGATTGCTTGATTTGGGAATGGATACTTTGAGTTTGATTTCCTTTATTAGAGAGGCTTACATACATATTAGAATTTTATATTATTCATATGTTGTATTTGATATTTGATACTGAGTAGATGGGAATTGTTGAGGCTTTTTATTTGGGGTTGTAAGGAGGGCATACTTGACACAACATATAAATATGAGGTGTCAATAGGACATGTTATGATTTATGTCTTCTCTCTTCATTCCATGGTTCCTTCCTAGAGATTCATGTTCATATAATTTAGGAGGATTGTGGTGACATGTTGTGAGAGAGTATGTAATCATTTATGTTGCATGTGTGGATCATGGTGGTTTTTCTTGGTACTTCATGTTTTGATCATTTATCACACCTTGACATAATGTTGATTGGTAGACTTGATATGTCTTGATTATTTTTAGATTTGGCATTACCCATGTAGTGGGAGTTCCTAGATACATATATTCTTCATTGAAAGTTTTGATACAAGGAGCTTTATTATAGTTTATGAGTTGCATATATTGTTGGCATGATTTTACTAATGTTGTTGATACCTAGGAAGTATGGATGGTTGGATGTATTAGCATTTTTTTTGGATGATATTTCTAATCATGTGGTTTTTTACCTTTGACAATAGCTTGGAGCATTTTTTATCACTTGGATTTGATGCTTGTGGTCCTTGGATTGGTGCATCTTCATGTTGGCATGTTAGTTTTCTTCCATAGGTGGCACGTTGGAGGATGAGAGGAGTTCTTGCTTGATATGGTGGTAACTTTGGTTTTATTGCAAGTATCTTAATAGAGCATGATAGAATGATGGAGATTCATGTGGTTTCATGTATGGTTATGATGATGTATTTCATCAATTGACCCTTATGTAATGTATATAGCAAGTGGGAGAATGTTAGGATATGGTGTTGTACACCATTGCTTAAATTTTTATATTATAATATTGTAATTAAATAGTTATTTAATTTTGGTACACTTAGGATGTGTGTTTAGCCACATTAGATAATTATTTGGGACCACTTGTCAAGTTGTATTGTAACATTGATTTATTATTTTATGTGTGAGAGACATAGGATAATAATTTTATATTTGGGGAAAGAATTTAATAAAGTGAAAACTTAGTACCCAATATTAAATGAGGGGTCAATGGTTTTATTTTCACATGGTTTGTTGGCACATGGTTTTATCTTACCACTTGGTTGTATTTGTCTGAGCTTGTGTCTATAAAAGAAAATACATGTTTAGTGGTTAAGGTTGGATGGGTGAGTGATCTATCATTATTGAGTCTTTCTAAGGAGTGCATATGTGAAGCATGGAATGGGATGTGTGGATTCATGTTTGGACACATGGAGGATGTATTGGATAGGCTTGATGCTTCATAAGAATTCATGGCAACTCTGTAAGTGCATGTATTGCTTCTTTTTTGAATAATACATGGAGTATGGATTCTTTTTAATGCCTAGGGTTTCTCAGGGTATATCTTGTATCTTATCTATTTTGATCTATGCATTATGGTTATTTTATAAGCATGTATACATGCTTTTCTCTTATGGGGTTATGTAGGAAATTGATCAAAGGAACTAGGAATTGGTACATTAATTTCCTAACACCAACTAGCCAATATGTACATCAAAAAGAAATAATAGTGTTGGAAAAACAAGGATAGACAAATGAGAGGGGGGGTGAATCAGTTGTTACAAAAATCAAACTTATACAATATTAATCAACCTTATATCTCATATCTGATAAATACTAGTGCAAGCATAAATCAATAACAAATTAGAGACACATGATCACAAAGGTTTTATACGTAGAAATCATGTTAGGGGAAAAACAACAGTGGATGTTAATCCACAAGATCATACCCTATTAGAAGTATAATGAAGAATGAAAAATGAATGCACTTGCATTCAGGTGCACTGCCTAGAGCATACTACATAGAAGGAAGGCTCACTGCCTTACTGTTACAAAAAAAATTACTACAGCTCAACTGCTGGAGCTAGTTAAATTTTGTTATATCTTGAAGTAGAGATTCAGCTAATTGCTACATGGTTTTAAATTGTCAATTGCATCTATATCCGTTATGCATTTTTTATGAAAGTTGAGTTCAGAGTCATTGCTAAATATTCTTATAGAACAAATGAAGTACAAGCTGAATATAGAAATGATTAAGCGTTCATTGATTTTATTTTATTTCAATGACATTGTCACATTACAGATTTCATTTGATTGTAAGAATACAAATGATAGTACAAGTTTGCATTTTTGATGCATTTCTTTTAAGAATGAAAATAAGAAGGAGAAATTAAGAAATCCACATAAGTCATGGAGTTAACTGTTTGCAATGCATTATGAGGAGCACCCTACACTATTGAAGACGTGAGAGGAAAAAGCATATAAATATGGGCATAATCATTATTGTCTAATTATTGTCATTTGATGCAGAAGTGGTGCACCATCTTTCATCCTCAAATTCTAATCGACTGCAAAAAAGTTGGGAGGGTCCCATTAGAGATCTGACTATGAACATATCTACATGAACCACCAATAGTAATGGAGAATGCTACAAACAGTGCACTGAAACAATCAGAAAAGTGCAAGAATCAGAGTTGAAAGAGTAAGCATCATGATATTTATTGTTTTTGCTAACATTGTTTGTTTCCTGTGCAGGTATAGGAAAATTCATGTAGCTAATCATATCTGAAGACATAAAGTATGTGGGGTAAAATGGGCTCCCACAAGGGTAGAGCTCGGCTGCTGCCCCTTAAACTTACAAGTGGGCCAAGGAAGAAAGTACATTACCATGCTCATCTGAGCCAATCATGAAGGAGTAAATGGTTTCAGTTATCAAAATAGTTAAGTTTATCAATTATTCATAGCAATCAAGTCTAAATAGAGAAATGAAGATTACAGATAAACAATAGACTTAATGGTTTCAATACAGCTGAAACTATCATTTTCATTCTGGAAAAGTTTAGATATGGTTGTCATATTAACTGTTTTGTTGCCTTAGGTTTGTTCACATTTTTCTGTTCTGGAGCAGCAATGTGTCATGATGGTGATAGTGAATAGGCATACATAATGCCTTATCAATGAAGCACTATTGAATAAAAACATGGGGAAAAGTATTGCTTTATCTCATGATTTTTTGAACTAAGAATGCATATTGTTTTTTGGAAGCATTCAAGTAAGAAGTGAATGATGAAAAGAAATCTATAGTACATAGCAAGGAGGTGCCACATATTTTTAAGTAGTTCCAGGTATGATCAACATCAGATTATCCATTGCTATTGTTACAAAGTCCACATCATTGTGTTCTCTTTTGTATACATTCAAATCATGATATTGGAACAGCCAACTAAGATCCATAAGATATAGTTGTAAGTTGTGCACGAGTAATGAACCCAAATGTTATGAGTAAACGAACTGAAAGATTTTTCAAGTGGATAATAGAGGGGATTCAGAAAAATTACCATAACGATCAAACAATGTATGCAACATCATCAAATGAAAAATATACAAAGCTTAAAGGATCAGGATACTCCTTGTTACTACAAATAATGTAATGGATTTTTTTTATGGTTATTTACAATCTGAAAGAAAGAAAAATATGGAATACCCATTTTGGGGTTTCAATTCAAGATGTAGAATATAAGTATTATTTGCAGCCATGAATAGTTGAAGGCCATCGAAGTAAGGTTCTGAGATTTATATGTTGAAGAGTTTTTTTTATTCTTCCAATCACCCACATGGGGGTTTTAACTGTAAGTATCATTACTTTCAGGAAAAAGTGTTTGGAATTTATTTTAAAGCTTTTCAAGTGCAAATAACAATGCAAAATACATGGAGTCATGGTGGGTCGAGCCAGTCAAAAGGTAAATAAAAATGCAGATTGAAAGCTTCAATAATGTGGCCTGCATAATGGGTCTTTTTTTTTCTGGAAAGAAATCTTAAGCTTTTAAAAGCTTTTGTTTTGGCAGAAAAACAATGGAAGAAAGAATACATACCATGTCTTGACTATAGAAGAACATACAAGCCATGGCCAAACTTCATAAGAGCTTCCATAAATGCTATGGTCGGGTCCCTTATCGTGCCTCATAGAGAAGGAGGATACAGAGGAGGGAAGAAACAAGAAAATCAGACAAATATCTCAAAGAAGTCATAGCCCTAATAACATATTTACCTTCAAAGCACAGTGGATAAAGAACAAAAATGTCAAGAAGTCGACTTACCATGAATTTTAGGTGAAAATTGACCAATTTGAAGACAAAGTCTGAGACTCCAAAGTATTTCAGAGTGAAAATCAAGCTTACAATGGTGGTGGTGCATTTTCCTCATACAGAGCCTCTTTCTCCAAGTCACAAAGTGTGAATGGAATGAGATTAGGGTTTGAGTTGAGTTTTGTTCACTGATGCCCTAATTTGAATATGGGCTCTACACATTTAGGTTAACCTTTAGAATACTTTCATAATATTTCCATGCCCTAATTCGAACTTAGTGACTTATCATTTTTTGCATTAAAGTATCCAAACCAAATGTATTGACTTGGTGGTGGACTATCCATGGTCGATATTTTTAGATGTTAGGTATTTTCCAAAAGACTTAAGCTTGTGTTTATTTTCTAAAAAACCAAATGCCTTAGTATTATTTTTAATTGATTTTGAAAAAAATCAATTAAATATAAATGTTGCAAATGCTAGTGCTTTAGAAAATTGGCATTGATTCCTTAGACATTTTATTTTAATTAATTTTATTCAAGTCATGGAGGAGTATTTCTTAGGCATTTTTATTTTTCCAATTGATTTTTAGAGGAAATTAATTGAATGTAATAGTGGAGGGCTTATTATTTTTATGATTTTTATGAGAAAAATCAAAGTTGTATTAGAGATATAAGGGTAACGTTTTGTAAAATATTTTACCTTTAAATTGCAAAATAAAGCAATTATAAAACTGCATGATGTAAAGCAGAGAATAAAACAATAATTTATAAAAAAAATATATATCTTATTGCTATTTTTAGTAGTTTACATGCAAAATAGGTTTGACCTTTCTTCTGGTTGGATCTGAGCTGCATGGTGAAAGGATGAGGTGATTTATTTGCTTTAAAAGCAAATAAGACCTATTTTTAGGAGCTTTTCAGTATGTACATGCAAAAAATGAGAATTTTCCACTTTTGTGCCAACTTCTTGGGCAATTTCAGGTGCTTTTCCTTGAGCTTTCTTCTTGAGCTTGGATTAGGGTTTAGTGATATATCTTAGAGAAAAACTTAGTGTTTTTTTAGTCCAGATTATTGATTCTTTCTCTCATAAAAAATAGAGAGTCTTGTAACTCATAAATTTGTACTCATACTAGTAATACTCCTTCAGTTAATAGAAACAACTTTCCTATTTCTCAATTTTGTGTCAATTGCAGTTTTCAGTTTGATATAATTTTTGATTTTGTTTATAGAATCCTTGTCATGTCCTTGAATTGTAGTTTAAAGAAGAAAGATTATAGATGCAGGTTGCATGTTGTATTCACAATTTGAATCTTCATGCAAATCATTATTGTGTTAAGTTTTCATGAGAATTTCTGAATCATTGTTGTTTTTCTGAGAATTGTTTGTGAGAAAGCTATAGTCATCTTTAAATCCTAAAAGTCATTTTTAGTCATAGGTTTCATTCAAGTTCATCTTTCTATCCCTTTTCTCAGAGATCATTTAGAATAGATTATCATTTAGAGAACCATCTCACTCTGTATATTCCTTATTTGTTTAAGATCACCCACATCTGAAGAAGGTTTCCATGTGTCAATAGATAGTTGAATTTCTACAAATTTAACAAGGGTGCATATCTGATTGATAATAGTTTTCAGCACGCCTGATGGGACTCTGAAAGTTAACTTTCAGAGAAGTTTCAAGATTTTAATTGTTTTTTGGTGTATGCAGCAAGTTATTCAACCTTTTGGAGGCCCTTTTCAATATACCTGGTGACTCCGTTCTTGGTTTTTGCATGCAAATATAATGGTGGTTTGTTTTTTTTTTTAAATCCTAAATTTTGTTGTTTTCCAGCTTATGAATGAATAAACATGTCAATATTTCATGACAATGTGTCATATCATCCACCATGCCATGATCATGTTATTGGTTTCAATCTCATGGCCTTTCAAAATCAGCATCCCCAATATAATTACCACCCACCCACCCTTGCCCATTTTTCATCTAAGCCCTCACATATTCAGAGTCAGCCCCAAGATATTCAAGACTTGAGCTTCAAAGATATAAGGTTGAACTACAAAAGGGAGATGAGTGAGATAGAGAGCCAAAGAAATTAGATTTATCAACAGGAGGAGATGGCAAGCATAAGGAGCACACTGCTTGACTACATGAGACAGTTGGAGGACATCAAAAAGCAGCATGAGTATAATCAGCAATAGGAAGAGATGGCTTATCAAGCCTATCTTCATGAGCAAGAGTTGGAGGACCAAAGAACACAGTTTGAGGAGAATTTGGAGAGGGAGGTAGCTACACAAACAAAGCTTCTAATTGCTTAGTTTCAAAGGCACGAAACCCAAGAAGCTCCTTCTATTTTAGAGCATTCCATTCAAGAAGAGGATGATGCAATTTTAGAAAATCAACTAGTGTAGGAGACTGATTCACAGCAAAAGGTTGTTGTTGGGTTTGATTCATTGGAACAAAAAAATATTGAAGATTATTTTGAAGTATCCAATTGGTACAATAACAAGGAGGAGCTCAAAAATTAGGAACAACTGCTGGAAAAGAAGGAGAAGACTTTGGTAATTCCAAATCAAGGAATGGTCAATAGCTCACAAGTTGTAGCTAATTTAATTAATGAATTACCATCTTTTGTTGAAGACAACATACAGGTCCCTAACTTACTAGCTGAGGATTTTCATCCTTTTCAAGGTGACTTTATGCTTGATTGTCAGGGTCCTGACTATTCACTTGTAGAGAGTGTGCCGCTCTGTTGAGTTTTGGCAGCAATCAAATGCCCAGTTCTAAACAACAAAGTGATGGAGGTCATTCAGATAGCATACTGATCCACAAACAAATAAATGAAGGAAGCTCGATTATGGAGGAGCACAAGGTTGAATACATGTTTCAACCAAGGCAGAAAGAAGTTGTGGTTGGTAAGGTAGTTGACAAGAGTGAAATCAAAAGAAACAATTCCAATTTTGTCTTGTCAATAGGATTTCCAATTAGATGCATTGCTAGAATGGAGACCAACAAGAAGGTTCCCATCATCGTTGAACCCAAGCATGAAAGTATAGTTGAAGGAGAATGAATTCAAGTCACTTTTCCACCTCGGGTCAGTAATGATTATATTCCATATGAAGAGGTTAGTAAACTTGTATACGTTCTTCAAGGTGTGGTACAACTATATCATGGCCTTTCATCCATTGTTATTTTTCATATAGCTGTCCAAAATCATGTAAAGCATCAGATATTTTGTAGAAAGGGCAGCTATTTCACCCAATCAGTGAATGGTTTTGTTTGACCAGCTTATTTGGTTGGTTAGAATAGGTTAGAGTTAGTAGTTGTAGCAATAAGTGCTTTACGCACATTTTTTTAATGTTTTATGGCTTTCCCTAAGCATTGTTGCGAATGTTTTAGTTGGCCATTAGGACCTGTTAGTTTTCTTTTAGCTTTTATTTTGTTTTGTTTTGTTGTTGTTTGGAGTATTGTTGTTCAAGATTTTTGAGTTTCATGAAGGGGTAGATTTGACTCCGCACACAATGGAGTGTTACAGGCAACTAGTCTAATGCTTAGCTGGCAAGCATCAAGTGGAAATCGCCAAAATGTTACCAAATTTTTACTAAAATTCAACTATTGGAGTTGGTTAAATTTTGTTATATCTTGAAGTAGAGATTCGATTAATTGCTACATGGTTTTAAATTGTTGATTGCATCTATATCAGTTATGCATTTTTTATGAAAGTTGAGTTCAGAGTCATTGCTCAATATGCTTATAGAACAAATGAACTACAAGCTGAATATACAAATGATTAAGCGTTCATTTCTTTCATTTTTTTTCAATGACATTATCACATTATAGATTTCATTTTATTGCAAGAATACAAATGATACTACAAGTTTGCAATTTTTATGCATTTCTTTTCAGAATGAAAAGCAGAAGAAGAAATTAATAAATCCACACAAGTCGTGGAGTTAACTATTTGCAATGCATAATGAGGAGCACCCTATAATACTAAAGATAAAAGAGGAAAAAGCATATAAATATGGACATAATCATCATTACCTGATTATTGTCGGTCAATGCAAAAGTGGTGCACCATCTTTCGTCCTCGAATTCCAATCAACCTGCAAAAATGTTGGGAGGGTCCCATTAGAGCTTTGACTATGAAAATATCTACATGAACCACCAATAGTAATGGATAATGCTACAAACTATGCATTGAAACAATCAAAAAAGTGCAAGAATCAGAGCTGAAAGAGTAAACATCATGATATTTATTGTTTTTGCTAACATTGTTCATTTCCTATGCAGGTATAAGAAAAGTCATGTAGTTGATCATATCTGAAGACATAAAGCATGTGGGGTAAAATGGGCTCCCACAAGGGTAGATCTCAGCATGCTACCCCTTAAACTTACAAGTGGGCCAAGTAAGAAAGTACATTACCATGCTCATCTGAGCCAATCATGAAGGAGTAAACGGTTTCAGTTATCAAAATAGTTAAGTTTATCAATTATTCATAGAAATCAAGTCTAAATAGAGAAATGAAGATTACAGATAAATAATAGACTTAACAGTTTCAATACAGCTAAAACTATCATTTTCATTCTAGAAAAGTTTAGATATTGTTGCCATATTAACTGTTTTGTTGCCTTAGGTCTGTTCACATTTATTATGTTGTGTCACATTTTTTTGTTTCGAAGTAGCAATGTGTCATGATGGTGATAGTGAACAGGCATACATAATGCCTTATCAATGAAGCACTATTGAATAAAAACATGGGGAAAAGTATTGCTTTATCTCATGATTTTTTGAACTGAGAATGCATATTGTTTTTCAGGAAGTATTCAAGTAAGAAGTGAATGATGAAAAGCAATCTATAGTACATAGCAAGGAGGTGCCACATATTTTTAAGTAGCTCCAGGTATGATCGACATTAGATTATCCATTTCTATTGTTATGAAGTCCATATCATTGTGTTCTCTTTTGTATACATTCAAATCGTGATATTGGAATAGCTAACTAAGAGCCATACGATATAGTTGTAAGTTGTACACGAGTAATGAAGCCAAATTTTATGAGTAAACTAACTGAAAGAGTTTTCAAGAGGATACCAAAGGGGATTCAGAAAAAGTACCATAATGATCAAACAATGTATGCAACATCATCAAATGGAAAATATACAAAGCATAAACGATCGGGATACTCCTTATTACAACAAATAATGCAATGAATATTTTTTTATTGTTATTTACAATCTAAAAGAAAGCAAAATATGGAATACCCATTTTGGGGTTCCAATTCAAGATGCAAAATATAAGTATTGTTTGTAGCCATGAAAATTTGAAGGCCATCAAAGTAAGGTTCTGAGATTTATATGTTGAAGAGTTTTTTTTATTCTTCCATTCACCCACATGGGGGTTTCAATTGTAAGAATCATTACTTTCAGGAAAAAGTGTTTGGAGTTTCTTTTAAAGCTTTTCAAGTGCAGATAACAATGAAAAATACATGGAGTCATGGTGGGTCGATCTAGTCAAGAGGTAAATAAAAATGTAGATTGAAAGCTTCAATGGTGCAACCTGCACAATGGGTCTTTTTCTTTTTGAGAAAGAAATATTAAGCTTGTAAAAGCTTTTGTTTTGGCAGAAAAATAATGGAAGAAAGAATACATACCATTTCTTGACTATAGAAGAACATACAAGCCATAGCCAAGCTTCATAAGAGTTTCCATAAATGTTATGTTTGGGTTCTTTATGACGCCTCATAGAGAAGGAGGATATAGAGGAGGGAAGAAACAAGAAAATCAGACAAATAGCTCAGAGAAGCTGCGGCCCTAATAACATATTTACCTTTGAAGCACAGTGGATAAAGAACAAAAATGTCAAGAAGTCAACTTACCATGAATTGTAGGTGAAAATCAACCAATCTGAAGACAAAGTCCGAGATTCCAAAGCATTTCAGAGTGAAAATCAAGCTTACAATGGTTGCGGTGCATTTTCCTCATACAAAGCCTCTTTCTCCAAGTCAAAAAGTGCAAATGGAATGAGATTAGGGTTTGAATTGAGTTTTGTTCATTGATGCCCTAATTCGAATATGGGCTCTTCACATTTGGGTTAACCTTTAGAATACTTTCATAATATTTCCATGCCCTAATTCGAATTTAGGGACTTATCATTTTTTGCATTAAAGTATCCAAACCTAATGTAGTGACTTGGTGGTGGAATATCCATGGTCGAGATTTTGAGATGTTAGGTACTTTCCAAAAGACTTAGGCTTGTGTTTATTTTCTAAAAAACCAAATGCCTTAATATTATTTTTAATTAATTTTGAAAAAAATCAATTAAATATAAATGTTGCAAATGCTAGTGCTTTAGAAAATAGGAATTGATTCCTTAGACATTTTATTTTAATTAATTTTATTCAAGTCATGGAGGAGTATGTCTTAGGCATTTTTATTTTTCCAATTGATTTTTAGAGAAAATCAATTGAATGTAATAGTGGAGGGCTTATTATTTTTATGATTTTTATGAGAAAAATCAAAGTTGTATTAGAGATATAAGGGTAATGTTTTGTAAAAGATTATACCTTTAAATTAAAAAATAAAGAAATTGTAAAATTGCATGATGTAAAGCAGAGAATAAAACAATAATTTATAAAAAAAAATATTTCTTATTGCTATTTTTAGTAGTTTACATGCAAAATAGGTTTGACTTTTCTTTTGGTCGGATCTGAGCTGCATGGTGAAAGGATGAGGTGTTTTCTTTGCTTTAAAAGCAAAGAAGACCTATTTTTAGGAGCTTTTCAATATGTGCATGCAAAAAGTGAGACTTTTCCATATTTGTGCCAACTTCTTGGGCAATTTTAGGTGCTTTTCCTTGAGCTTTCTTCTTGAGCTGAGATTAGGGTTTAGTGATATATCTTAGAGAAAAACTTAGTGTTTTTCTAGTTCAGATTATTGATTCTTTCTCTCGTGCAAAAAAAAGAGTCTTGTAACTCATAAATTTGTACTCAGACTAGTAATACTCCTTCAGTTAATAGAAACAACTTTCCTATTTCTCAATTTTGTGTCAATTGTAGTTTTTAGTTTGATGTAATTTTTAATTTTGTTTACAAAATCCTTGTCATGTCCTTGAATTTTAGTTTAAACCAGAAAGATCATAGATGCAGGTTGCATGTATTCATAATCTGAATCGTCATGCAAATCATTATTGTGTTAGGTGTTCATGAGAAGTTGTGAATCATTGTTGTTTTTTTGAGAATTGTTTGTGAGAAAGCCAGAGTCATCTTTAAATATTGAAAGTCATTTTTAGTCATAGGTTTCATTCAAATTCATCTTTCTATCCCTTTTCTTAGAGATCATTTAGAATAGATTATCATTTGGAGAACCAACTCACTCCGGAGATTCCTTCTTTGTTTAAGATCACCCACATCTGAAGAAGGTTTCAATGTGTCAACAGATAGTTGAATTTTTGTAATTTTAACAAGGGTGCATATCTAATTGATAACACTTACATACAATAATCAGATTAAATCCATTTGATGAAGTTGAACTGAGAAACTAGCTTCTACCAAAGTGTGATTACAGTTCCAGTTAGGCGCATAAAAACTTCTACACACTCTTTCACACTCTACTCAAACTTCTTCACACTATACTCTACTCTTGAATGATTTGACCTTTATTCACACATGTAAACCTCTTTCACACACTGATCATTTCCTCTAAATTTGGAAAACAAACACTTATTTATATCCGCTACACAGATTTACATCCACTATTCAATCGGCCTCAAATAAAGAATAAATTACAACTATCAACCTCAATACATGAATAAATTTCAATGCAAACCAACACAAGTTGGTCACAACATAGTGAGAACCCAAACAAACACCTTCAAACATGCCAAACAATAAAATATTAATCCTTATGGATCCACAACACGCTAACACCATCATATCGGCCAAGAACATGAAAACTCAAGCACACATCAAAAAAATCTTTGATCACGTACACTTCAATCAATGCGGATGTACACCAAGGATAGAGTACAATCTAGACTCATCCATGAATGTCATAGGTACATGCACAATACATGAAATTACTAGAATTTCATTTGCTTCATCCAAGAACACCATCTATAGAAACTAAATAACTTTAGGAACACAGATCTTCATAACTTCGACAAATCTTGATGCGAACCTCTAAAACTTTTGGAAAACATACTAGAAAGATTCAGCAACAAAAAATTTGAAGCACACCTATAGATCTTCAACTTACAGAACTTTCCAACATTCTGACCTGCTCAGCTTCATTGGCTATCAGTAATATTATTTTTATAATTTTCTCAATATCCTCAACATATACAACCTTAAGCATCATTAATGCTAATAGTGTTGACATCAATGACAACCACATATCAGCAATGCAACCACAACATCCAACAATCTCTCCCTTTGGCATTGATGGCAACACATGATGTGAAAAATAATGCCACCAACCCAACTAGCTTTTCTCCAACAATCTCCCCCTAAGATTGTGCACTCTTTCTTGTTCTCTTCTTCTCCCATGCTTTTCACATTGCTCTTCTCTCCCCCTTTGACATCAATGGAAAAGGTACACATGCTCTGAACATAAATTTGAACCATCTGACTACTCCCCTTGAGTAGCATCCAACACAACATCAATCCAAAATAAGATATGGCTATGAATTTATGGACTGATGTAAAGACTTGCATCTTGGTTCTAATCGAGAGGGGAAATCACCCCTAAATTGACTTTGAGGTTCTCAAAAGTATCCTTAGGTAATTCCTTAGTAAATATTTCTGCAATTTTCTCCTTGGTAGGTATATACTCTAGTCTAACTTCTTTGTCATTCACTTTATCTCTCAAAAAGTGATATTTGATGGATATATGCTTTGTCTTTGAATGTAGCACTAGATTCTTGGAGATATTAATGGAACTTGAATTGTCACAGAATATGGAAATGGTTTCTTCATACTCAATTCTGACATCTCTAAATATTTTTTTCATCCATAATACTTGGGTAGAACTATTTTCCGTAGCAACATATTCTACCTCAGCAGTCGATAATGAAATAGAATTCTGCTTTTTGCTTAGCCAAGATACCAATTTCTTCCCTAAGAAGAATGCACCACCACTAGTACTCTTCCTAACATTCACATCTCTTTCCCAATTAGCATCAATGAAAGCATTCAGTATAAGATCATCATCCCTAAAGTTGGTGTTTAAAATAACAACCCAGCTAGGATTTGTAATTCTCTAAGAGGTAGCCAACCTCTATATTGAAGAACAACAAAGACTAGTGGCCAACTGACAAGATTCAGTCAAAGATTGACATCTCCTACACTTTTGGCTCTGGAGGACCAAGGTGGGTAAACCTACACAATGTTTAAAACTTAAATCATTGATATACTGACATTGCTTTTTATAGCAGATAATTCTCAATGAAAACACACTAAGGGAAGCATTGACAACCTCAAACTTGGCTAAATTCTTAGTAACTCAACCCTCTCTCAGCCATTGGAAAGTAGGACACATAATAACATGGTAAGATTAGGATGATTTTGCATTTAAATTTGTTTCTGAGATGCACAAACTGAAAAATAGATCAGTGCCAGTTCTGGGTCATGGAGTCAAACACATAAAATGAATTCTTCAGCAAACAATCTCCAACCAGTGGATTTAACTTGCTAATGCTTTGCATTAACTGTTAGTGCCTTGCACCAACAATCCTTCTCTTGGTATCAATCAGATTATTCTTATTAAATCCCATTTGCACACCTGAAATCACAATCACCTGTTCAAAGCATTTTAACCATTTCTTTGAAATAGAACAATGAACAAACAAAATAATCTCATAAAACTTGAGATGATAAATTCAAAGACACTTTGTATTATTGAATTTACATGACTGAAAGTGCACAAATGTGGAGACAATCTGATGGCATTCATGAATGTGGAAGCACTTCATGATGTTAATTGCATAAACTGGTTGTATTTACTCTTGAATTCATAAAATTACAACTTACAAACTCAAACAATGACTCAGAAAATACAAATCTCTATCTACCCAGCCCAATACAAAAACTCAGAACCCTCTACAATGAGAAGAGAAAAGAAGATATAGAAGAATGGAGGAAATAGAAGAAGCCCTAAATTTGAATCTGTTGCAGACACATGGTAGCTTCATTCCCATTGATCAAACTAAAAATAATATCTTCTCTTCTTTGCAGCAACAAACATTCCTTCCAACTGCTTCAACTCATCATTGCTCAGCAACAGAAAATCAGCCCATGTGGAGATTCTTCTTATTTCATCCAGCTGCTCAAAAACTTCTTTCCCATGCAAATTTTGTTTCAGCCTTTTTAATCTTTATTTGCTGCAGCAATACTTTTAGAAAATAATGAACTTTTGTTTCCAAAGTGAATAAATTCACTTGTCCAATGAAAACATTAAAATATTCTTCAACATTGTCTTAGTTCAATTTATTTGCAGCACATTATTTCTTAGCAAATAAAATATTTGCACAGTGAATACATATTCACTTTATAAGTTCTCCATTTTAGAATTTACTCATGGGGCACACTTATAATTCCAATGTTTTATTACTTGAAATAAAATCCCCATTGGGCATTTTAAATATTTCACCATTTACCTTCCTAAGCAAATAATTTTATCCCTGGCAATTTTTCAATTTACTTGTGCCATTTGTATTTCATCCATTTGCACTATGGAGTAAATATTATTTTACCCATATCCTATACTCATCTTCCAATGAATATTTTCCTCACCTAAGAAAATAAAATGCAACGGGCCCCACCCCCATTTTTTATCACAAACCATTGCAACCCTTTTAAATTTTTAATTAAAATGTCTTCCCTTCTCGCACACCTCGCAAGGGTTTTGCCCCCATCAGCATTACTTTCACGATGCTTGCGAGAAATACCCCAAAATTTGCGTCTTGAGCTCCCATGCTCATCCCTGGCAATGGCGGCTCCTTTCGCTGCATGTGGTTTTCATTATTGGCACGGGCCTTCTCTGCTTCACCTATAGGTCGTGCCTTGTTCACTGTTGGATGTGTCTTCCCTGCCACGATCTTCTCCACCTTATTGCCTATTCATTGTGTGAGCTCCGCTGGTGTGGGTCTCCTTCTTGCTTGGCTACAGATCTCCACCTCCCTGCTTGGCTTAGCCCCACCTGGTCGCGCCCACTCCATTCTTCATCCTTCATCCTTTGGTCATGCCTCATTTGAATCCTCCTCTGGCTGGGGGCCTTCTCACCTAGTAACAGGCTCCTTCATTGGCCGCGGGCTTCACCCACTCCTTCCACTGTCAGCGACCCCTTACTGGTTGTGTGAGCCTCCTCCCTAGTTGGCAACGGGTGCTCACCCTCTCTCTGTCCATGCAGCCTACGTGCCTTCTATCTTCCACAGGCCACGAGCTCCCCTGGTCTTCCCCTCTCTGCATGCGGGCCTTCACCTTCTCTTTTGAATGCTACGCGGGTCTCCCCACACTGGCGTGGTGGCTTCCTTTCACTCCTGTTGTGCACCATCCATTCTCCTATGTGCTTTGTTAAACATTTACACCCCTTCAACAAAGTAATCCACAAATGCATTGGATCGGATCATATCATGGTGCTTGCCTATGTGAACACTTAATACACTTTATCCATCTACGTTGACTTGGAGAACCTCCTTACATACACCAAATGCATTTTCCATAAAGTTTCTAAAACTCTTCAACAGAACATTCTCCTTCACGTTTCAACTCAAGATCTTTTGCTTGGTGTATGGCTATAGTGATGGCGTCTCTTTCAATAGTTTCTAGTAAGTCTCAAACTAAGCAAAACCCTGATAGCCAATGCTCCAAGAAAATTCCCAGATACTTCGATGCATTCCTCATTCAAGCTTGAGCCATTCCAGATGCCAGTCGCCTTTTCTTCGAAGCTCCAAACATACATAATCAAGAACCTTTGCAAAATTAGCTTGTATAATGAAATTACTTTCTTAGTACTATGCAACTGTTCAAATAACTTAGCAATACTAAAAGGCATTGTGACTTTAGCCCATAGTAGCTGAAACGACACACCACCTCAATCACAATTTTCCCTCAACACCACTTTGATAATATAATGTTCAAACCCCATATTGAACAATGTGGATCTACACTTTGCACTTGAAATAAATCACAATTGTACACCCCTTTCACATTGATCAACTCAAAACAACATAATTGACATAGTTGCAACACTGCAACAAATATAGGTTCATGATCAAAGAAAAAAATTCAATTCCATAGTCATGCGAAGCATGTCGGGTCCCTTGTGGACCCGACTAAAAAAAAAATCATTTTCAAACAAATTTTCTCCTTGAATTGCTCAACACTGCTTCTGAGTGTTTCTGAGATTGAAAAATGAATTGGGTTGCCATAAAAATCTGCTTTCTGTCCACTAGTCTTGCTTTATTTCTGACCACTTCACCTTGCTCATTCATCTTATTCTGGAACACTCACTTGGTTCCAATCATTTTTTTTTTTTGAGGTCTAGGAACAAGATCCCATGCATCATTCTTCTCTATCCGCATTAGTTCTTATTTCATGGCTTCCATCCAATGTTCATCTTTGCACACTCCATTGATATTGCAAGGCTCAGCTATGGAAATTAGACAGTACTCTTCCAAAATTCTTCTTCTAGTTTACATACCTTTTCTCTTGTCTCCTATGATCTAACTATTAGATTGATTTTTCCTTACATATTTTGGGAGTTTTAGGATTTTCTCCAACTTCTTGTTCTTGTGTTCTTTCTTCTGCACTTCTACTAGTCTCTTCCTCTTGATTCCCTTGGTTCACCGGAACAATCTAAAGTTGATTATGTCATTGAGCATCATTGTTAGTATTATCATTTTGATCATCTGAATTATATCCACTATATTTTGATGGTCTAACAATATCTTCATCAAATTTGACATTTGCACTTTCAACCATTTTCTTTAACCTCTTATTAAAGCACTGATAAGCTTTGCTTTTAGTAGAGTAACCCAAAAAGATTCCTTCATCACTTCTAGCATCAAAATTTCCTATATCATCATCTCTCTTGATGTAACATTTTCTTCCAAAAGTTTTGAAATACTTGACAGTAGGATTATAACCAAACCATAGCTCAAAAGGTGTCTTACCAGAATTAATGTTGACATACACCATGTTAATGGTATACATAGCAGTACTTACAACTTCTCTCTAGTATAAATGAGGAACATTTGCTTCCAGCATCATGATTCTAGTGTCTAGAACAATTATGTTCTTTCTTTCAACAACTCCATTTTGTTAAGGGGTCCAGGGAGAAAATAATTGTCTTTGGATTCCATGCTCTTCACAGAAATAATTGAATTCCCAAGAAGTGAATTCACCACCTTTCTCTGATCTTAGACATTTGATCTTCTAACCTATCTCATTCTTTGCCATAGCTTTGAAACTTTTGAACTTTTCTAATGTTTCATGTTTTTCTCTTAAGAAAGAAACCCATATCATTCTAGAATAATCATCAATGAGCAACATAAAATACCTTTCACCTTGTAGACTTTTGATTCTAGATGGACCACATAGATCAATATGTATTAAATCTAGTACTCCATTAGAGCTATATTGTTTGCTTCAGAAGGAATTTCTTGTCTGCTTTCCCATCTGACATTCCTTGCACATAGTGTTAGTAGGCTTCACTAGCTTAGGAAGATCTCTGACTACTTGAGTAGTGCTTATCTTGACAATGTTATCAAAGTTCACATGACACAACCTCCTATGCTATAACCAGCTTACATCAATCTGAGAAATTAAGAAAATTTCACTAGCAACATTCAAATGAAAGATATTACCTTTTGTCTTTGTACCTGAAGCAATCATATTTCTAGAACTTCCCCTTATTCTACACTTACCATCCTTGAATTGAAGATTGTAACCCTTGTCTACCATTTTTCCAACACTTAACAAGTTATACTTTAAGCCTTCTACATAAAGAACATCATCAATATTATGCTTACCACAAAAAAAATATTGTCTTTTCCACGAATCACACCAAAAGTGTTATCTCCAAATCTTACAACACCACCATCATAGTCTTCCAATCTTACAAAATTGCTTTTGTCACCAATCATATGATGTGAGCATCCGCTGTCAATTACCCACTCATATTTTTCTTCAATTTTTTTTGCAATATTTTTCTCAACATTCACATTACTAGTAGACTCAGTGGACACCTAACCACTTTCTTTGATAGCAATAAATACCCATTCATCTTCATTTCTAGTTTTGTTATCAAATTCTTCATCAGTTTCACCTTCTTCAGCATAATAACATTTCCTTTGAAATCTACTCTTATCAGGTTTGTACTTAGAAACTCTTTCAGGACATCTAGATTCAAAATGACCTATTTTACTGCAAGAAAAAAATTTAATAGATAACTTTCCTTTGTACTTACCATGACCTCTGCCTTCTCTTTTCACAATCAATGCTTCCAGTTGTTCCAATTCTCTTTCTTCATCTTCAATATTTTTCATCTCATCTTCATATTTGAATATCCTTTGGGAACTCTCACCTGGATTGTATCTCTGTTGGCTTTTTCCAGATACTGTAGCTTTGAATGCAGATTCAGTCTTAGGAGCATATTCACCAAATTCACTTAACTCAAAGGCGAAAATTTTTCCAATCAGCATGTCCCTTGTAATATTTGTCACTATCCTGAGTTCATCAATAGCATGAGCTCTTGTTTTATAGGAGGGAGGCACAAATCTAAGTATCTTAGCCACAATTTCTTCTTCATCCAAGGTTCCACTAGCACATCTAATGCTCATCACCAGTTCATTTAATTTTTGAGAAAAAGAGAGGATGTTTTCATCTTCACTCATCTTCATGTCTTCCCACTTGCCTTTTAAACTTTGTAGCTTAGCACTTTTCACTAGTGCATCTCCTTCATACAATGTTTCCAAATTTTTCCAGACCTGGTATGCCATCTTCAATCATAACACATTTGTCATCTCCAAATCTGTCAAAGCACTCAACAAAGCTTCAATAGCCCTGGTATTAGCTTCTGCTTGCTTGATCTCATCTTCAGAGGATGAACCATTCTGAGAAATAGTATATGCACTTTGTGTCATCTTCCAAAAAGGTTCTCCAATGCACTTTAAATGGCACTCCATTTTGAATTTCCATAAAGCATAGTTTGTATCATTGAATCTAGGACTATCCTTCTTGTATGATGCCATCTCAGATCACCTCAAGTTGTTGGGCTTCTTCAGAGGAACTATCTAGTTGTTGGGCTTCTTTAGAGGAACTATCTCTGATACCAATTGTTGGCAAAACAAGGATAGACAACTGAGAGGGGGGGTGAATCAGTTGTTACCAAAATCAAACTTATACAACATTGATCAACCTTAAATCTCGGATCTGATAAATAACAGTGCAAGCATAAATCAATAACACATCAGAGACACATGAACACCAAGATTTTATACGTGGAAACCTTGTTAGGGGAAAAACCACAATGGATGTTAGTCCACAAGATTATACCCTATTAGAAGTATAATGAAGAATGAAAAAGGAATGCACTTGTATTTAGGTGCACTGCCTAGAGCACACTGCTCAAAAGCAAGGCTCGGTGCCTTACATACAATAATCAGATTAAATCCATCTAATGTTGAACTGAGAAATTAGCTTCTACCAAAGCCTGATTACAGTTCCAGTAGGCGCACAAAAACTTCTACACACTCTACTCAAAATTCTTCACACTTTTCTCTACTCTTGAATGATTTGACCTTTATTTGCACGTGTACACCTCTTACACACACTAAGCATTTCCTCTAAATGAGGAAAATAAACACTTATATAATCTGCTACACAGATTTACATCCACTATTCAGTCGGCCTTAAATAAAGAATAAATTACAACTATTGGCCTCAATACATGAATAAATTTCAATGTGTACCAACACAAGTCATTCACAACATAGTGAGGACCCAAAAAAAGACCTTCAAACATGCCAAACAATAAAATATTAATCCTTATGGATCTGTAACATGCTAACACCATCATGTCAACCAAGAACATGAAAACTCAAGAACACATCAAAAAAATATCCGATCACGAACACTCTGATCAATTTGGATGTACAACAAGGATAGAGTATGATCTAGACTCATCCATGAACATCATAGGTACATGTGCAACACATGAAATTACCAGAATTTCATCTGCTTCATCCAAGAACACCATCTACAGAAATTAAATAACTGTAGGAACACATATCTTCATAACTTCCACAAATCTTGATGCGAACCTCTAAAACTTTCAGACAACATATTAGAAAGCTTCAACAACAAACCCTTTGAATCACACCTTTAGATCTTCAACTTACAAAACTTTCCAACATTCTGACCTTCTCAACTTCACTGGCTACCAGCAATATTATTTTTATATTTTTCTCAATATCCTTGGCATATACGGTCTTAAGCATCATTAATGCTAATAGTGTTGACATCAATGACAACCACATATCAGAAATGCAACCACAACATCCAAAAAATAGGAGGTGAAGGTTGATCTCACTAAATATTATCCACACTGCCACCAAAAAAGGGTCAGCAAAAAGATTTCCAACATTCTTGAGGAGAAGCAATGGAAACCTAAATTCCATAACACGGAGGATGAGTAAGGACAAGTGTTATATATTGCTTATTGAAAACCATGGAAAGAAAAACAAGGTATGTCCCAAGATCTCTTGCCTTATAATATTTCCTTTCTTAGGGTCAATAAAAAAAATTCTTTCACTAAAATAATCAACCTTGGAATAGTATGCAAAATAAACCATGGCCAATGGTCCAAATATATAAGTGGACTCCACGACAAGGGATGTGGAAACAACCATATTTAGCCCCAAAATATAATTCATTGTGGAAATTCCCCCTCAAAACCAATGACCACCACAGTGGCATGGGAACTAATAGTGGTAGAACCAAAATGTCAGCTACCTATAACCATAATAATATTTGCAACAACAACTAGCCATAATTCCAAACCCAACTATATCTACCTTGACGCAACCAAAAGAACCTCAATTGCCTACTCAACCTACACCAAACCCTAACAATAAGCTTGTTCAATAGGTTTACAATAATGAATCTATCTAATACCCAGAATATGGGGTTGAGGTCAGTGATGTCCACCTATTTTCAAGAAAAATTCTCGCTAGACCATCACCCCTCATATCACAAAACTTACTTATGAGGAACCTATGATAAAAAACACTAACAACTCAATAAAGCAACATGAAAAAGGAAATTCACATCAAGAAATAACAAATAAGGAACCACCATTTCTAGGGAGACTAATGAAACAAAATTTTCATTTTGAACTTAAGTTTGATTTCTTCATCCAACTTAATAATGTTTGTGTAAAGATACCCTTGATCCAAGCCATTACAGAAGTCCCCACTTACACAAAAATTGTAAGGGAATTATGCCTCAAAAATCTAGGCAAGAAAATAAAATACCCCCATACTATCCAAGTGCTTAAGACAACTAATTTTAATTATGCTAGGTAACATAGTTGTCCCAAAATATGTAAACCCTAGGATTCATATTCTAGATGTACAAATTAATGGCACACTTATTGATAGAAAACATTGATTGACTTAGGGGAAGCCATCAATTTAATGATGAGAAACAATGCAAAACCTTCAACTAATGGATCTCAGACCCACACCTATGGTTTTATAACTAGTAGATAGGCCAACTATCAAGCTAGAGGGTATTTTGAAGGATTTGGTTATTGTGAACATAAAATTTCCCAAGCTCCCCTCGGGTGAGTTTATTTTTCCTAAGTATCGGCCATGCCCCCTTTTGAGAAAAGGTAATGTCGGGCTCCCTTTCACACAAGCATGTGCCAGTACTGCATCTTGTCAGTTGAGCGCTCTTCGCAAGATTTTCCCCATTTTTCTTTTTGAAATCTTGTGACAGGCTTCCACATGTCGACCATTCACAAAATTTTGAGCCTCTTTGCATCGCTTCCCTTTTGGATCCTAACTGTTTGCCACATAGCATTACTTCATGCACATTTCTTGGTAGACCCCACCATTCAGCATAGTATGCAAGAGACCTCCAAGTGTCTTCGTAGCACAAGTTCTTCATCAATCAAGGGAAATGATGAGCATCGGGTCCCAATGACTTGCCACATGATCTTCCAAGGGCTCCATCGCAAAGGAAAACTAAGCAGGTGACAACTATCACCAGCTGCCATGTTATGTAACTGCCACCATGAGTGAATTGCACATGTCTGAGCACTGGTCTGTTGGGACCACTACCATCATTCGCAGGGGATGCATCCATCCTTTGGATGTCCTTGTTCATTCCCAAATCTTTTTTTGTTGTAATGGCCAGAAAAAAATCATTGCATTCTCATCATTACTCATGATCGGAGAATATTTCTTGTCGCTTGCTCATCAATTTGGGTTTCCATTATAAATAATGCTTCTTCCTTAG
Source organism: Sequoiadendron giganteum (assembly GCA_007115665.2). Lineage (NCBI taxonomy): Eukaryota > Viridiplantae > Streptophyta > Pinopsida > Cupressales > Cupressaceae > Sequoiadendron > Sequoiadendron giganteum. The sequence continues at coordinate 180,543,520 of CM021102.1, read as the reverse complement.
AAGCAGGAGTTCCAAGAGTTCCAAATTTTGTTTAGATTTCGGTGGAAGAATAGATAGAAGAACCAGGCCTTTATTTTCTTTATTAGATTATTGTACAAGAACTCAAAGACTATGGCATTGTTTGGCCTTTCTGTTTTCTTCGATATTTGATAAGTTTTACTATGCCATTGTTGTACTAGATGCATCATTTTCAGACTTCTATAAATTAATACAAGTTGTTGGTTTAGATCATGTCTTAGACTCTTCTTTCTATAAAATATGTATGAAGCTTATTGTATGTCATATATAGTGAATCATTCAGGATTCTACCTTTGTTTTACCATTCTAGAACACAACAGACTACTCAGCAGGCTCTTAAGTCATATCCCTAAGATAGATTTATCGTGCCTAACATCTAAATCTTCTTTCATCGTGTTAGTTAGATCCTTTATTTTATATCTTCTTATTTTTCTCATTCAAAACCCTAGTTATAGAAGAATCCAACTTCTTTAAAAATCTAGAGGTTACTCAGTTTGGCGCAATAGGTCCCCCCCTAAAACTGAGTTTCCCACAGAGGGTTGTTACCCTGCCAACTTTTGGCATCAACAGTTATCAAACTAGATTCGTGGGAACATCCAATAGACTTTATGGTTTTGCAGCCTAGATCCAACCTTGGAGGATATCCCTTAATCTTAGGTAGACCATGGTTAGCAACTACAAATGCATTTATTGGATGTAGTTCTAATAACTGTAAACATGGAAAATGTAGAATTTCAGTTTGACACACTTGATCTTGATTATTAACAACATTTCTTCCTGAATCATACTCTCAAATTTTCATCATATTCTACCTCTTAATTTAATGAGTCATAATTCATTTAATTAAGTCTTTATCCTCCGGTGATTAAATTAATCAATTTAATTTAGTTAATCTTACATTTATGTTTAATTAAATAAATCATTTTATTTGATTAAATTCTCTAAAGTCCTCTTATTAAATTAAATAAATTAAACCTTATTTGATTTAATCTAACATATTCCTCTTTGGTTAAATAAATCAAAACAATTTATTTAGTTAATCATTTCTTTTCAATTCTGATTTAAATTAATTCATCTATTTAAGTCAAAATTGTCAAATCATCTAATCCTTCATTAAATTAATCAAAACTCTAATTAAGTTAATCTCTCTCATTAAAATCCTCTAGAGAATGCAACTTGCACAATAAATCAATTACTTTGATTTATTTAATTCTCCATTTTCCTTCACATAGCATCAAAAGGGAATATTCCTTTGTTTGAATTCAAAAAGTCCAAGTAGACTTGTACATCCAACAAGGCATTCACTCCTCTTACATGTCCTTGTGCATTGAGCCAAGTGGCATTTATTTCATTCTTTTTTCCCTCTCACATGTCATTTCTCAAATTTGAAATTCCACCTAATGGCATTTATCATGCACATTGACCAAAATGTGCTCATTCCTCAGCCATTCACATCTTGACAAGTGGCACTTGGCCATTGGATGTTGAATGATCCCATATTGCTCTATTTCATTCTCTCTTCCATTTTGGAAATCTATAAATTGGAGACTTCTCTCCTCATTCAACAACACACAACCTTGAGTAAACTTACTATGCTCAAATTCACCTTCACTTCACAGATTTTAAGCAAGGTTATTCTCTTCATTTGAGAATTAATCTTGCCCATAACATCATTCAGCTCGTTCAAGGATTGGGAAAGGGTTGCTTACTACACAACAAGGTGGCACCAATCCACTATGAGATAAATGTTAGAGTAAAAGTTTTAACTTAATTATGTTGATTAAGTTACCTTTATTCTCTTCTTAAGATTTCACGTTAATTTGCATAAAATGACATTTAATAATTATATTAATTATTAAATGTTTTCTTTTTAGGGCTTCTATTAGGGTTTTTTCCTATTAGAGTTTTTTTAGGGTTTATTGATCTCCTTTTTATAAGAATTGATCCCATTGTATTTCATATCAATTCATTCTCTCATTCTCTTTGATATATACATTTTTAGTTTTCAGAGAACCCTTGCTTGTTTGTCTCCATCTCTTCTTTTGTGATAGGTTATTTGCATGGAGATGATCTTCGGGGTTTGTGAAGTTGTATTTTCTCAACTCCTACATGGTATCAGAGCTCCACACCTGTTGCTTCTTGTTTTTGTTTTGAAGATTTTTGGAGCTTCAAGGGTTTGGGATTTGTTTTTTTGATCCAGGGCATACCTGCAATTTTGAAGCATTTTTCAGCTCAAACAAACCTCGCCATTGTGTCCGCAGTGGTCCAAAACCCCTAAATCGACTATTCATTCATCTATTTTGGACAAAGTCAAAATTTGAAGCAAAAATTTTTTGCTAGTACGGCGTCGTCTGCACGCAGATCGGAGAAAAATTCCTGGTAAATTTTTTTTATTTGGCAATTTTTGTCGAAATATATATATATTTTTTTTTAAATCATTTCTAAAGGTTTTTTTTGTTTTGTTTTTTTTCCAAAAAAATTTTTTTAAAAAAATTAAAAATCTGCAATTTAAAGGCTTGCGGGCCTGGTACAGGGTACCCACAGGTACCTGCAATTGCAGGCCTGCAAGCCCTTAGGTATGTCGACCAGCATACTACCAGCCGCCATCGGCTTTACCGCCGACTGGTGCCTGATAGTACCGCCGACGGCGGTACTCTGCAGCCGCAGGCGGCGGCCCCCGCCTGCCCTAAAAAAAAATTTATTAAATTTTTTTTAACAAAAAATTAACTTTTGTAAAGTTGTTTTTTAATTTAAAAAACATTTTTTTTCAAAATAAGCCTAATTATGCATTTACGGTGATGGTCGTTTGGCCGTCAATTTTAAGCCAAATTTTCACTGCGACGGCCGTATGACCGTCAAATTTAACCCAACACTGACTTTTTCCCTCTTTGGAGTTGTTTTCTTCCAAAGGTCATAACTTGGGCATACGATATCATTTTTTGGCAAATGAGATATCGTCGGAAAGCTGGTTTTCTCATCTTTTCAGTGGTGTGGGTCTCATCACTTCTTTTTTCTGTTGGTGTATTCTACAGTCAGTTTTTTGGTTGTTCTTCATGTATTTCCAGCTTTGTCCTTTTTGGACATTTTGAGCATCATTTGTAAGTAATTTCTTTTATGTAAACGCACTGAGATAAAATAAAACACTATTGTACATACATTTTTTGGGATCTTTCACATAATTTTGTGCCATATTTTGTACTCGCATTGTTATTATAAAGTGTCATGAGGGGTTGTGTAGTTTGTCTTTGTTTTGCCATCACATCTTTGTCCGGTGAGTGTCCCTCCACGATGACAGTGAATCCATACCATGGGGGGTTGTGTAGTTTACCCTTGTTTTCCATCACACCCTTTTCCATTGAGTGTCCCTCCATGATGACAATGGATCCATATGATTCCAGCCTCATGCATGTGTGCTTTGTTTTGCACACCACTTTTTTAGTTGCAGGTGCTATCTTGCGCACTTTCAGATGTTTCTTCTCCTTCATGCACTACAAGGTGTTTCACATCATTTCAGTGGATTTGTTAGGCTCTTTCAGTTTAGCATTATGGGGCAGTATTATACTATTCATGCTAATTTTTCCTTGGTTTCACCTTGGAAGGGATCTTCCATCTTCAATGGAAGTTCTTCAGCAGCATAGCAATCATCTTTCGACAGTTGTTTGCAGCTTCTTTTGCTTCAGTGATTTTCTTCTTCTTGGCCTTTTGCATCTCTTTTTGGAGTAGAGATTTTTCCCATGAGGTTTTCTCTATTTCTCCTCTTTACATAGATTTGGTTATATTTGGGTACCTGATTTGGCCTAGTTATCGGGACCCATGTTTGCCTTTTTGCATTGTAGTTACCTTTGCTTTCTTACATTCGTTTGTAGTTGCACTATTGCTCATCTTAAGGGGGGGTGTTAGAGTAAAGGTTTTAACTTAATAATGTTGATTAAGTTACCTTTATTCCCTTCTTAATATTTCACATTAGTTTGCATAAAGTGACATTTAATAATTATATTAATTATTAAATGTTTTCCTTTTAGGGCTTCTATTAGGGTTTTTTTCCTATTAGGGTTTTTTTAGGGTTTCTTGATCTCCTTTTTATAAGGATTGATCCCATTGTATTTCATATCAATTCATTCTCTCATTCTCTTTGATATATACTTTTTTAGTTTTCAGAGAACCCTTGCTTGTTTGTCTCCATCTCTTCTTTTGTGACAGGTTATTTGCATGCAAGTGATCTTCGGGGTTTGTGAAGTTGTATTTTCTCAACTCCTACAATAAAGGGTTAATCATGTTTGCATATGCTTTTATTTATCTTGTATTTGTCTTCATTAGTTGCATTGCTTAACATAGTTAAATATTTCATAGGGATGTCTGATTTTGTTGGTTTAAACTAACTTTCATGCTAACAACATGAAATTGTTTAAGTCTCTCTTGCAAATTTTAGCATCCATAGTAACATCATAATTTCCAATGGGAATATGACCAAAAAATTGGTCCTCTACCCACTTGCACAACCACATATAGAATTAGAACAAACTATTTGGCCAACTATGGAAGAGATGATCAATACTCTCTATAGACACTTATGACTATAGAATAGAGCCTAATGACTGAAATTTAGGATGAAGATGAAATTGTTTCCCATATCATGTAAAAATATTATGGTAGGGACCCATAGCAACACTATTTTCTAGCACATTTAGATTTCCCCTTACACAATATCATACCTATAAATGTCTCTAAATCCACTTCCTAGATATTCCATACACTAGTCCCACATATTTGCAATCTTAATTTTCTAGGGTTGGATGTTTCTTTTTTCATGACTTCTACCATAACCATGGAAATAACACCACGTAGAACACTCGATTTCAATAACCAATTGATAGTTTCCCAGTAATCTGAATTACTTAAAATACTAAAATATCACACAACAACATTATCCTGGGGATATCATGGCATGAAGAGTATAAATCCTAGCCTTTATGTACATAAAATCTACATCAATGAGGGTTACAAGCCAATCAAGAAACCAAAAAGAAGGATGAATCCAACTTTGAGATATAATGAAGATAAAATTATAGGATTTGTTGGATTCAAAGTTCATTTATCCCAAATTTGTTGCAAGTATGAAGATATTATCATTGATCTCAACTGGTTGTTGTTGTTACTGATGTTGGTTATTGGTTGTATATGTCAACGATATTGAGAAAATTGTAATAAATGAGGGTTGCAGGTAATCTTTGTTTGCTCTGGGTTTGCTCCAGGATTTTCTAGTATGCTAGTAAGAATCTGAGGTATTGTTCATGGTTTTTGGAAGTTACTATACCCAAATTTTGGAATTCTAGATCGTTGTACAATATGATTTATGTTCACCAATTGAGAACTATGCATTTTTGGGTATCTGGCTATGGTCTTGGAGAAATGTTGTTTCTCTGGATTTCTCTATTTTGTGGTTTCAGAACTTGTGGCTCTAGAAATAAGCTAATAATATTGTGCTCAAGTTAATTTTTTATCTGAAGAGATTGGATCGTGTTAAGGTTGTGTGTGCTTAATTGTTTTATGTGTTTTACATGGGTATTGGTTGACCTTGTGTTAAGCACTACTTATGAAGTTCATGGAAGTGTGTTGAAGTGTGTTGGGACTTATTTAGGTCCTCATTAAGTGTGTTTTTGGTTCACCCTCATTCTAATTCCATCATAGAATTTTTTTGAAGAATAGTCTTTCACATTCTAAATTAATTAAGGTGCAAAATCTGAAGACTGCTTAAGAGATCTAGGATACATTGGAAAAGATTCATGAAGGTGATGAAAATGTTAAAGAATCAAAGTTATAAAATTTAGAGGCACAATTCGAGATCCTATATATGTCTGAAGATGAGAACATTAAATCCTATGTACATAGAGTTGATAAGCTAGTAGGTGGAATGTGAGGACTTGGTGCAATAGTGGATGAATCAAGGATTGTAAAGAAGATTCTTAGAACTCTCCTTAATTCATATAGTGAAAAGGTATCTGCTATTGAAGAATTTGTAGATTACAAAACTTATACTAAAAATCAGTTATTGGGTACTCTAACATCATTTGAAATGAGAAAGCCTAGCTTGAGAAATGGATCGAAGATAGAAAATTCTTTTAGGGCTATAAAAGCTAAAGCTCTGGATAAAGAAAACCCTGATGAGTTGGAAGCTAACTTTGTAAGAAGGATGAGCAAGGGCTCTGGTAAGTATGAAGGTAAGTTACCCTTTACATGCTTTATTTGTGGAGGAATTGGTCATTATGCTTTGAGATGTCCAAAAATATCTAATAATAATAAACATAGATTAAGCAAAGAGAACAAAGGAAAGATGATTAAGAGATCATATTATGTAAATAAATATACTAACATTTATGATGAAGAATCTAATTATGGGGATTTTAATGATAATGAATGCTTGTTCTTGGTTATAAAAGATTAATATACTCCTGGTTATATTGAAAGATAGGTGAAGGAAAGTGCTTCGAAGAAAGTTGAAGATAATATGATCTCTGCACTACATGCTAAAAAACAAAAGAACTACTAGGTTTTTTATAGTGGTTGTTCATATCCAATGATCGGTGATAAGAGTAAGTTTGCTAAACTTGAAAAATATGATGGAGGCTTAGTTAAGTTTGGAGATGATACTGGTGCTAAGATTTGTGGGATAGGTTCAATAAGTTTTGATGGCAAGCATAATACTGAAGATGTCTACTATGTTAAGGGTTTAAGGAATAATCTCTTGAGTGTTGGATGGATGTGTAATAAAGAATATAATCTTTCATTCAAGGATGAGAGATTTGAAATTAGGAAAGGATTCAGAATAGTGATTGGTGCTAGTAAGAAGTCTGAAGAAAATATTTATCAACTTAAGGGTGTTGATGGACATTGTTTTATGTCTCAGATTAATGCCAGATGGTTATGGCACCAAAGGATGTGTCACATGAATTTTGATAATATAGTGAGAATCGATGTTGTACAAGATGTGAGAGATTTACCAAGGATTACAAAGCTTGTTAATGCTATTTGTAAGAATTTCAGTTTGGAAATCAAGCTAGAAATTGCTTTAGGTCGAAGGAACAATCTACTATCAGACTACTAGATTTGATTCATACAGATCTTTGTGGTCTTGCAAGAATGATAATTCTACAAGGTGACAAGTATTTTATGCTTTTGATTTATGATTACTCTAGATATACATGGGTTACTTTTCTTAGAGATAAATTTGATGCATTAAATAGATTCAAGGCATTTAAAGCTATGGTCGAGAATGAAGAAAATTTGAGAATAAAATGTTTAAGGTATAACAGAGGTGGTGAATTCACCTCCAATGAGTTTAATATATTTTGTGAGGTTCATGGAATAAAAAGACGGTTATCTACTCTAAGAACTCCTTAGCAGAATGGAGTTGTTGAAAGAAAGAATAGAATGATACAAGAAGCTACTAGACCAACAATTACAGAGGAAGGTCTACTGGAATTTTATTAGAGAGAAGCTATTCACACTATTGTTTATGTGTTCAATCAATTTCAATCAAAAGCTAACCATACTAAGACCCCCTATGAGCTATGGTGCGAAAGAATTCGTATTGTCAAATATTTCAAGGTATTTGGAAGAAAATGTTATATCATAATGGATGAAGAAGATTTAGGGAAGTTTAATGCTAGATGTGATGAAGATATCTTCCTTGGATACTCTACTAGAAGCAAAGCTTAAAGATGTTTCAATAAAAGACTGAGAAATATTATAGAGAGCATAAATGTCAAGGTTGATAAAACATTAAAGAATCCAATTGAAGTTGATGGATATGTATCTAATGAACTTGATTGCATAAAAGTAGAAGTTGTGGAAGAACAAGAAAAGTAGAATGAAGAAGAAGAGGCTCTGGTGGTGTCCCCAAAGACACCTAAATATGTGCAGAAGAATCATTCAAAAAATCAAATCATTAGAGACAAGAGAAAAGGAGTATTGACAAGAAGTGGAGCTTATGTTGAAATAAACCCATGTTTGCTTTCTAAAGTTGAACCGAAGACAGTGAGTGAAGCATGTAATGATGAGCATTGGATGAGAGAAGTGAAAGAAGAAATTATACAGGCTGAGAAGAATCAAACTTGGGAATTGGTCCCTAGACCGGCAGATAATAACATAATTGGATCGAAATGGGTATTCAGAAACAAGTTGAATGAGAATGGAGAAGTGGTTAGAAATAAAGCAAGGCTTGTGTGTAAGGGCTACTCACAAGTAGAAGGTATTTATTTTTAGGAGACCTTTGCTCTAATGGTAAGGATGGAAGCTATCAAAATGTGTTTAGAATTTTTTGGTCATAAAGATTTTAAAGTTTATCAGATGGATGTTAAGTCTACAGTTTCGAATGGTGAGTTGGAAGAAGAAGTCTACATGGAACAACCATAAGGATTTCAATTTTCAAATCAACCAGATATGGTCTATAGATTAAAAAAGGATTTATATGGATTGAAGCAAGCTCCTAGAGCTTGGCATCAAATGTTAGAGAGATATCCGATTGAACAAGGTTTCAATAAAGGTACGATAGATAGTAATTTGTACTTCAAAATTGAAAATGAAAAAATCCTTATAGTGGTTGTATATGTTGATGGCATTGTCTTTGAAGGAAATGAAACAATGTGCAAGATGTTTGTTGAATATATGCAAAAATCATTTGAGATGACCATGTTTGGCGAGATGAATTTCTTTCTTGGGCTCAAATCAATCAAATAGAGAAAGGGATTTTCATTTCACAGTCAAAGTATGTAAAAGAAATGTTGAAGAAGTTTGAAATGGATGGTCCCAAACTCGTATGCACTCCTATGGTGATTGGCTGAAAATTTAGTAAAGATGATGACTCACCTAAGACTGATTAGAGAAAATATAGATCAATGATTAGAGGATTATTGTATTTAACTACTACTAGACCGAATATCATGCATGGAGTTTGTCTTGTGGCTAGATTTCAAGAAGATCATAAAGAAACACATGTTGTTGTTAAGAGGATATTCAAATATTTCAATTGCACTCTAAATTATGGCCTATGGTATCCTAAAGATACTAATTTTACACTAAGTTCTTATACAGATGTAGATTAGGTAGGTTGTGTTGATGACAAAAAAAGTGCAAGTGGCAATGCATTCTTTCTTGGTTGCAGATTGGTGTCATGGCTGAGTAAAAAGCAAGATTCAGTTTCCTTATCCACTGCAGTGGTTTAGTATATTGCTGCAACATCTTGTACACAATTTTTATGGATGAGACATGCATTGAAAGACATCATATTAGTGTGTGATGATCCCATTTCTATCTTACATATGATAATACAAGTGCAATTAAAATTTCAAAGAATCTAGTTACACACTCAAGGACAAAGCATATATCTATAAGGTATCACTTTTTGAGAGACAAGGTGGTGGAGAATGAAGTAAAGCTTGAGTATGTACCTACAAAGGATTAGGTTGGTGACATATTTACTAAGGCTCTTCCTAAAGATACTTTTGAGTATCTCTGGGAGAAGTTAGGGGTTATTACCCATCCTTTCTTGAACTAGATGCGTATGGAGATGCATCAGTCTAATTGTTCTATGGATCTATCTTTCTTTTGGACTTATGTTTGGTAGCTACCGACTCTTAGGGCGAGTAGGTAGTGTCATGTGTTATCATTGAAAGATTATTCTATACTAGTAAATATTCTTAATTTCAAAGGAGAAATCAATGTAAAACGTCTTTTCCTTTACCATTGATGTCAAAGGGGGAGAAGGTATCATGTGAAAAAGATATAAAGTAAGGGGGAGAAAGCATTCTTGGAGATCGATGGTTCAGATTTGTTGTGTTATCTTTGATGGTTTTTCACATCATGTGTTTCCATCAATGACAAAAGGGGAGATTGTTGCAAGTATGAAGGTGTTGTCATTGATGTCAACTGGTTGTTGTTGTCACTTATGCTAGTTATTGGTTGTATATGTCAAAGATATTGAGAAATTTGTAATAAAGGAAGGTTGTAGGTATTCAATGTTTTATCTAGGTTTTTTTGGTATGCTAGTAAGGATCTGAGGTATTGTTCATGGTTTTTGGAAGTTTCTATATCCAGATTCTGGGTTTTTGGATCATTGTACAATGTGATTTATGTTCACCATTTGTGAACTATGATCTTTTGGGTATCTAGCTATGGTCTGGGAGAAATTTTGTTGCTCTGGATTTCTCTATTTTGTGGTTTTAGGACTTGTGGTTCTATAAATAATTTGATAAGATCATGTTCAAGTTAATTTTGTTATCCGAAGAGATTGGATCGTGTTAAGGTTGCATGTGCTTAATTGTTTTATGTGTTTTACACATGTATTGGCCGACCTTGTGTTAAGCACTACTTATGAATTTCATGGAAGCATGTTTAAGTATGTTGGGACTTATTTAGGTCCTCATTAAGTGTGTGTTTGGGTCACCCTCATTATAATTCCATCGTAGAATATTTTGGCATCGACCTAATTTGAATTTGTAAATGCAAATAGTGTGTGGATGACTTTGGATGAGTTTTAAAGTTGAAGAAAGTATAAATACAAGTTGAGATGTTTATTAAAGATGAATGCAGCCAATATAGATGTGAGATAGATACAAAATTGTGTGTGTGTGTGTGTGTGATGTGAATTTGTGTAGATCAGTGCAAAATCTAATTGCAAGTTTTTGGAGGTAGCGAGTTGAAAGTGTGCTCTATCATTCAAGCATGTATGTAAGGGTGTGAGCGAGTTGTGGTGGAAATATCTATTACATTAAGATTATTTTTCTCTCTATAACAAATATCTTCTATCTTCTTTATAATTTTTTGGTAGTGAGTCCTCCGAGTGGTTAATCCTTATTGGATAGTGAGTCTTGTTCCGAACAGTAAGTCATGTTTTGGCAGTGAGTCTTCTCTGGCAGCGAGCCTTTGTATTCGGTTTTGATATTCTCTATATTATGAGCTAATCCTCATCGTGGTTTTTCCCTCATTGGGTTTTCCAAGTAAATTTGGTGTTATTATGTGTTTGGTTTTTCTTCTTTCAGATTATGCTTTTGCACTTAATGAATAATCACATTAGTAGAGTAAAGGATTTGTGAATGATAATTGATCTAATCTCTGGTGGAAGTTCTTAAAGGTTAAAATTTGCTACAACTGATTCACCCCCCTCTCAATTGTCTTTTTCTACAATATCAAATAGTGGGTTTTCCCATTGGTGATAGTGCCTAAGAAATGAGGAAATGGAGAGTGCGTGTAGACTAAAAAGAGCTAAATCCATCCATAAGGAAGGATCATTTTACTCTTCCTTTTATTGATAAAGTGTTAGATTCACAAGTAGCGAATAAATACTTTTCTTTCCTATATCAGTTTAGTGGATGCAACCAAATAAAGGTAGCTCTAGAAGACTAAGATAAAACCACCTTTACCTATCCATGGGGTACATATGCATATTCACTTTTATTTTTTAGACCATGTAATACACCTGCAACATTCTAGAGAGCTGTCTTGAGTATATTTTTAGAATTTACACATGACTCCATAAAAATATATATGGATGAACTCACCACTTATGGAAAATATTATGAAACATTAGAAAATTTGGAAAAATTATTTCAAAGGTTAGGATCACAACCTCTCTTTAAGTCATGAAATTTTTTCATGATGATGATTGAAGGAGTGATCTTGGGAGACTGTGTCTAATAGGGAGATTCAAGCGGATCCTAACAAATAGAGGTGATATCCACTCTATCTATCCCCCAAAAGAAAAAATATGTGAGGAGTATCCTTGGACATGCAAAACATTACAAGAGGTTTATTAAAGATTCTAGTAAAATAGAAACTCCCTTGTTTGTTCTTTTATCTAAAGACATTGAATTTGAATAGACCACTACTTGTCAAAAATATTTTGAATCCCTCAAAATATCCCTCACGAGGACATATATTTTGAGATTCCCTAACTGGACCATTCCCTTATACATACATATAGATGCCTCAATTTTTTCCATAGGTGTTGTCTTAGGACATAAAGAAGGTAATTTATAATATTCTATTTATTATATCAGTAAAAACCTTCAAGAAATTAAGCTCAATTGCATTGTTATTGAGAAGGAGATGTTAGCAGTGGTATATTCCATTAACAAACTTAGACATTATATTATTGTACATTTTTTATTTGTTCATACAAATCATAAAATAATTAAATATTTGATGAAAAACTAGTAGTTGGTGGGCGAATTTTTAGGTGGTTATTATTGCTATAGGAGTTTGATATAACCATTATGGAAAAGCTAGGGAAAGAAAACATGGTAGCTAAATTTCTATCTAGATTGTAAATCAAGATACAAGAAGTTGTGGATAATTATTTTCCATATGAACATTTGTTTTCCCTCTTAATATAAACACCTTGGTATGCAGATATAGCTAATTAGTTGGTTGTAGGAAAGACACCCTCACATCTCTCACCTAGATAAATATGCCATTTAGTTGAATGCAACTTTCCATATTCATGGGTGGATGGTTATATATTTTATACAGAGCTAGATAATATAATGAGAAGATGCATAAGCAGAATAAATTATATGATATCCTTAAGGTTGGTCATGATAAGCCTTGTGAAGGACAATTTGCAACCAAGTAAATAACTCTAAAGATAAGGATGTGTGATAGATGCCAGCGTATGGGTAAATCCACCAGGAGTGATGAAATTCCTCTCCAACCACATTGGTCCTTACACCATTTGATATAGATGTTAATGTTACCAAATTCCATTATGAGGAAATCTTCATAAGGTATGTCATGTGTAGGGAGATAGTCACAAATCAAGAACCCTAGTTTATTTCATATTCAATTAGAAATATAGTCAAGGATTATGAGGCTAGACATAGAAAATCAACCCCCTATAATCTCCAAGAAAACAAGAAATTTGAGGTCACTAACAAGGAAATAGAGGCCATTGTAGCAAAATTAGTTCAATTGCATCAGAAGGATTGGGAAACAAGGTTGCCTAAAGTTTTTTAGGCATATTGGATAACCTAGGAAACCACCATAGGATTCACACCATACAAATTATTGTATGGAAAAGGTCATCCTTCTAATTGAATTTGAGCATAAAACACTTCAAATAGCAATTCAACTTGGAATAGATCTCTCTAAATCTCAAAAAGACAAATTGCACAATCTCAACACTCTGGATGAAATAAGAATGGAAGTAGTCCATCATACATATATTATGTAAAAATAGAGAAACATATGGCATGATCGGTTTATCAAATCTAAGGAATTCAATGAGGGAGAGTGGGCATTACTTTATGATTCTAGGTATAAGGACCACAAGGGAAAACTACAAAAATCATGGCTTGGTCCTTATGAAATTAAACATGTTTTTTAGAATGGGGCAGTCCATCTAATTATAATTGATTCAATTTGATTATCCTTAATGCTAAATGGATATAGACTAAATATTTATAAAAAATCCATTACATGAGGAATTTTTACACAATTTGCAACGAAATTTCATTATACAAATTCAAAAAAAAAAATCAACACATGTAAATATGGACAAATCACCAATTACTACATTTGTAGATGAGCTAACCATCTCACCTACTAATATATAACATGTATAAACTCTCACAATAAAATATCACATGCGCACACATGCACTATGTACCATTAGAAACAACTATTTATGGATATGTGCAACAAGTTCTCAAGACTTGTAGCATTAGTCTCAAGGAATTTTTAAAAAATGTACCTATTCTACTACTACACATAGTAACAACCTCTGGTTCACTATCACTACACCCGCAACCACTACCACTTGCAACTATACCTCATTTTCATAATTTATTCATGCAACCACTCTTATCCATAGTACTTTACATGAAACATATCATTTCATTATGAATAAACCCCATATGTTCCACAAATTTATTTTCCCTTATTAAATTTTTAGACATGTTTCATCATTCCAATAAGTACTTTATATGACACAGTCGCCCATAATACTTCCATTAACTTCCATGATTTAATGTAATAGTTCGGTTTGCTTTATGCTATGTTTGGTTGCAGTTACTTTGATATAGGATACATTTTGTTATGATGCTTTGATCGCTACTATTGAGTGACAACTATTATTGTGTGATGTGGTTATCTGATTATTGTTTCACATGCATTATGGATTAATGTTGTTGTAAAGTTAACATGAGATGTTATTATGAGATTATTGAATTATGATGGAAGTGTCAGTTTCGATTAGTGTATTGGTGAAGAAGACGGGTTCGCATCACTCACTTGTGACCACCCTACAAATCCGTAATTCCTTCTTCACGGTGTTTATTATATGTTGGATATATTGTATGATGTTGTTTATTTGGTTGCAGGATTGTAGGTACATGACATCGACTCCACCTGGGTTCACAGGTTTGAGCGTGTCGATCCAATGGCTAAGTTGAACGGGAGATAGTAGCTAGGTAACATGTGTCAAGTTTACACCCTAGCCTTAGTGTGTCGTCAGTCGTGTGTGTCAAGTCATTGTCTGTCTTGCTTTAATGTTATTCAATTCTGAAGGATTCTTGATTTGGAAATAGATATTTGGAATAATTGCATTTAAATCATGTTCATGGTTATTTAATTTAAATAATGCAATGTGGATAAAATTTTATATTTAAATTAATTAATTAAATTAAATTTATTTAATTAATTAAATTTAATCCAAGGGGGGTGAATTTAGTTATTAAATAATTTAATTAATTAATTAATTATGGAGCAAGAAAATGAAAGGAAATAAAAGAATTAAAATTAATTTTCGAAGTTAATTTCAACGTGTGGGAATTAAATTAGAAATTGTAATTAAATGTTTATTTGGGAAATTAGTTGCAACTTTGGAAATTAATTTATTATTTGAAATTGCATTTTAAATCGAAAGCGGGTTTCTTGAAAATTGAAATTGAAATTAATATTTAATTTGCATGCAATGTGAATTAGGGTTGTAAATATTGAAATTGAAATTATTATCTAAATTGCATGTAATATGAATTAGGGTTGAATTAGGTATTTTTTATTTATAACGAATGCATGTTTTAATTTTATGGCAGAAAAGTTTTTAGAAAAATTCATTTTTATAGGAGAGAAGAAATTTTGGAAAAATTTGCACAAAGAAAGGGTTTGAAGAAAGTTTGATTGTAGAATTGATTGGAGGAAAGATTTTTTGCATTTGTTGGATTTTGGATTGGGTTCATTGGATGATTGAAGAAAATTTAGAAAATCTTTGGAGGAGGCTTGCAACAGAAATTCATCTCTTCCTGTAGCTTCTTGAACCAGGTTTTCTTCTGTGTTTTTATTGTTCTTGATTGTTTTTAAAATAGTAGTGATTAAAGATTTGTTTGTTAAATCTGTTTTAGAAAATAAATTTGTTATTAGAAGAAAAGAATCAAATAAATTTGCAGCTTTTGTTTTGTGAAAATTCTTGAGTGAAAATTGTGAAAACCTCAGTTGAATTTAATTTGTTTGAAGAAATCGATTATTTTGTTTTTGGATTCAAACATAGAGATTGAGCAATGTTTTTAGAAAATGAAACCCTCTATTTATTATTAAAAATCAGAATTTTAAAATCCGCAGGGTAGTTATATTTTTCATGATAAAATAGTCTGGTTGTGTTGCGTATAACTCCACTTACACAAACTGGGTTGTTAGGAAATTTAAAGACTTTCTGCATCTTGAAATTTTCTTATCCCTGTCAAAAAATCACAAATACCCAGATCATAGATTTTGAGTTATGCTTGAAACACGAGACTGATGTTAAGTTATTTTCTCATGGCTGCTCTGATAATAAAATAATAATAAATTGATATTTATAAATATTAATATTTTATGTATTGTTATTATAATATTAAAATATTATTTAATAATATTTTATATTATAATTTATAATATTAAAGTATTATATTTATTTATATTATTTTAAATAAAATTTGTATATTAGATTAGTGGAATTAAAATTATAAACGTATGGGGAAATTATTGTTTATTTTAAAATGGCATGTTAAAGTTTAATTGAAGGAGTTAAATATTTGATTTAAAGAATGCATAATTTAAAATTTAATTGTGGAATTTAAATTCATGTGTAAAAGGTCCAATTATTAATTTGATTTAATTGAAAAAATATATATATGATATTGGGTTATAATCCAAATATTGATCTTATTTTAACACAATAAGTTATGGAAGAGACCAAATGTTAATTTGATTAATTTTATAATGATTTAATTTGCAAGGGAAATTGGTTATTTAATTTAAAGTGAAATGTTTTGAGTTATAGTTGAAAATACTTATTTTTTTAAGAGCAATTAGAGAATTAAATATTAGTGTAATTTCTCCCTTATCTAAAAAGATGAATTCTAAATTCAGTTTTATCGATATAATGAATTACGTAATGAAATGAGAAATGGATTTAGAGTATCCAAATGTAGTATCTTCTATTGCCTTCAATGATTATGTCTTTCGTGTTTATGCTTTGAGAATGGGTTGAATACCTGTTAGTTTATAAGTCTTCCAAATGGTTTGTTGTTTGCAAGGGTTGTCGTTGTGATGTCAACCTGTTGTGAATTCTCTTGGTAGTGCATGAGGTTGTGTCTATGTTAGTACCCAGTTTTCATGAATGGGGATGTTTGCACCTCTTTGGTTTAGGAGCAGATTATGGGATCTGTGTCTCCTTGTATGGAGTAACCTTGTTATCATGCCATTGACTTTGTAAACGTTACCTATTGGATGAGTATGGATTTAGGAAATCCAAATATTAGAGTTGATTATTGAATGTTTTTGTAGCTATGTTGTCAAGTTGCATTGTGGGATATGGGATTATGTGTTAGTCCAAATTATAAGTCTTCCAGAGAATCTTAGAGGATGAGGGTTGTCGAATCTTTATGTCAACCAGTTGTTCCCCTTGGGTAGTGCATGGTGTCTATTCAGTATTTACCCGGTTCCCATGAACGGGGATTTTTTGTGCCTCCTATGAAAGGAGTGATCTATGTGTTATGTTGTCTCCAAGATGTTTGGAGTGAGTTCTATCTTTTGTTTCCTCCTTGTGTTGGAGTGGATTATGATGCCTAGTTGGTATGCACTTGTGGTTCCCTTGGTGGATTGTTTGGGTGTGTGTTGTTGAATAGAAGAGTGACTTCTGTTAGGCGCTAGAGCCCAAAGAGGTAAACTGGATAACCTTCAGGAGTGATTTAAACAAGTGATAATTAAAGTAATGTACTTAGAAGATTAGGACTAACTTCTCACTAATCAAGATAATTTTACCTCACTCATAGACACAAGGGCTTGTTTAGACTTGGGATGAGTGGGAAGGCTTGGAATGGCAAGATCAACTATCTTGTCCGTACGAGAGATAGTTGATTCCGCATGAGTGAGTATGAGGGCTGGGATTTGGTTGAGGCCACCAGGATTACTTGTGCTGGAGCCTATGAAGAATGCCGGAGGAGATCTCATGACTACTATGCGATGACACTCTATCTAGGGCAACAGTTGTCTATTGTTTTATGTGTATGGTTCTGTGAACATACTTGATTAATATTATGTCTGGAAGCAATGTGACCTATATCGGTGATATTTGAGTTGTACTTGATTTGTACTTGTATTGTACTTGAGTTGTACTTGTTAGTTCATTTGTTGGTTATATCAATATGAGTCAGTATGAGTTTGCCTTTGGTTAGTGGATTGTAGATCTTTGTCCATGTTACTTTGTTACTTTCTCCTAGCATGGGGGGTGGGCCTTCGGGTACCACATTGGTTGGGTGGAACATGCACCAAAACCATTGGGTCCCCATCTATCTTCAGTACTTGGTGGCAAGACATCTAGATGGACAGCTCGCGGTTCTTATTGTAATTTCTTGCATTGTAATATTTCAATTTGTATAAGTTATTCTATCCCTCTTATGTTCATGAGGTGGAGTTATGTAATTGTAATTCATTTGTACTATTGTCTCATTCTGGGAATGAGTGATGTAACTATTGGATTAAGTTAATGTTTATGAGATTGTATCTTGGTTGATCATCTTATTATGTTATGTGGTATTCTTATGATGTATGATGTTTATCTCATAAAGTTTATAATGCTACGGTTATATGTAATATGTATGTGTGGGTTTAAGTAATCCTAACCTTGTAGCCGTAGAGGTTGTTGTTAATCAGTAAGTGAATGTGTATGTTAAATGCACTTTATAAAAAAAAAAATTAGTTTGCTTAAAACGTTAATTGCAACTTCCTTTAAGGTTACTTGGCGGGGCATTACATTTAAATTATTTCACCAGGTAGCTACATGATAACATTCAACTCACATCACAAGTGCCACCTTTTTCCATCACCACAAAATTATAGGTACTTTTATTGTTATTAACTATGATTAACATTTAATTCTATTTGATTTCCTCTAGAATTCACATTCATGAAAACATGTAATTTATACGATATCAATTATCACCAATACTTTCAAATTTATTTCCTCTATTCTTTTTGTACCTTGCTATTTGAGGAAAAATAGGAAATTTAAGTTGGAAGATAAATCTTTGATTATCATTTCCAATTTTTTTTTTAAAAATGAAAAAAATTAATATACACCAACTCCAATTTCCTTCACAAGTCCATAGAACTTGTAGTCATAGAACTTGCAAAGATAGAGGTTGTAGTGTTCATAAAAGTAGCAAGCATATTGAATTAGTATAAGTAGTAAGTATATTGAAGTATAGTTTGAAGAGAAAATTTCTTTAAAAAGGTTATAGAACTTCAAGATGGAAGGTGAAATTGTCAAACAAGAATCAACAACACATAATATGTTATTAGAAGACTAGCTATGTCTGCCCATTTTCCAACAAGATGGATGGTTAGACTATTTCCTTCATCTAATAAAGTATAATGAAGTAATAATACAAAAAAAATCTAGTACATTGTATAATGATGAGGCTATAATAAGAGGTTTGAGAGTGGATGCTTCAGAAGAAACAATTATAGAATTTTTTGGGTTGCCCATGGTAGGAGAAGAATTTTCAGTGTGATTTGATGGAATCACAACACGAAATGACCTTACATAGCTAGAAGAGCAATTGGAATCCTCAACACAAGGTAAAACAATACTTCCCTACCATGGTTATGGGCTTCTGTTGCTTCATATATAGTTAAATACTTAACCTATGATGGTAGGTTGTCTCTTCTATATAGTAAATCTTAAACTTCCAAGTCACCCATGCCATCAAAGGCTAGTGAATGTCCCCAAATTATTATATGATTTTTTGAAATAGTTTTTTTTTAAATATAGAAGAAAGAGGAACCAATCTACTCTATCCTATTATATCTTAGTCACCTTTTTTATTAAAAGAAGCCTCAAAATTCAATACCCTAATGTGTCTTGGGAGAATTTTCTAGATTATAACAATTTTAATGAAATACTTGTGAGGCCGAGGTTGGAAGAAACACATAGGGCTCAAGAAATGAATGAGTTGCCTAAAACTATTGAAGAGGAATGTTGGCAACAGACACTACAAATATCATATAGTGTTGTCATTGATGGCAACCCTATGCATTGATTAGGTACGCATATCCTCATTCGAACATACCGGTAGATAGATTGAAACTCAACAAGGCAGAACAGAGTATCTGGTAACTCAGTATTCATCGATATGTGTAAAGATTTTAGGTTATCATTTTGTGTTGCACATCTCAGGAAATGATTATTGGTGTATTATCTCTATTGATATTGAAGCGTAGTGGCTCGTATCAATTCTTGTGGGAATTAGAAGATTGGGTTGGCATATTCTCAATTTTTCTTGTACTGTAGCTGACTTCATGAAATGCATTATGTAGTGGATGTATAAGGAGAAATTAATCAAATGTGTTCTTGCTCAATTTTTGTTGTTTGGGTCCCCTCTATGTCTTAACTGACTTTGGAGAATGCACATAAAGATTTCATTATGGATCCAACCAACAGTTGTAATTATTTTTATGTTCTAGTGGAGCTCACAAAGTGTAAATGAATTATATGATTGCAGATATATATATAAGTTTGTCTGTATCATTTTGTATGATGTATGATGTATGTTGATGATGAAATTATGACTTAGAGCAGAGCAGGGCAGGGATAAAGCATAGTTTCACTTGCGCATAGAAGATCTATTTTGTGTATATGAGTAGAACAGAGAAGAAGTACATAATTATTTTGTAAGGCAAGGGATCTATTATTGAGCTTAATTGGAAATGTAATCAGGCATTTGTAGATGCTAATCATCTCAGTTCAAACTCTTAGATGGTTTTAATTTGAACTCTTGGGCAATAAGACCTCTTTCTTTTGAACAATGAGCTCTAGGCAGTGCGCTTGAATGCATGTGCATTCCCCTCTTGTAATCTTCACTTTTGAGTATACTCGAAATCATAATTATGGATTGGCCATCCACCGTGGTTTTTTCCCTAACAAGGTTTCCATGGAAAAAATATTGGTTTTATGGTGTTGTGTTTATTTTCTTGTTAATACATTATGATTGAATGTTGTTAATGCTTTGAAGTTAAAGGATGAAATTTTTAATTTTTGCACAACACTAATTCACCCCCCTCTTAGTGTAGCTTGTTTCCAACAATTGGTATCAGAGCTAGTTCCTCAGAAGAAGAAGTCTAACAGCTTGGGGAGATCTTGGAAGAAGTTTCAATGGATTCAAGTAGTCTTGAACAACAGCTTATGGTGGCCCTATATGACCTTGATTAGTCAAAGGATGAAGTCCAAAAACTACAAGCGAATCTCAATGATGCAAAAAAAATCATTGAGTATCTGAAAGACAAAATCAAAAAGTCAAGAGAGAAGAGAAAATAATTGTGTGATCAGATTCAATAGAAAGATAATAAGAGCACTGAAGATGAAAAAACTAGTAAATCCTTGAAAGAAAAGATAGAAGCATGTGAAAAGCTTACCCAAGAGAATACAATTCTAAAGGTTGAAATGGAATCCATCATGATGAGAATGACCAAAGAGTTTGAAGATAGAAAGAAGAATGAAGAAAGC
Organism: Sequoiadendron giganteum; assembly: GCA_007115665.2. Taxonomy (NCBI): domain Eukaryota; kingdom Viridiplantae; phylum Streptophyta; class Pinopsida; order Cupressales; family Cupressaceae; genus Sequoiadendron; species Sequoiadendron giganteum. Next base: position 180,522,468 of record CM021102.1, on the reverse strand, counting down.
CTAGCATAGTCTTTGAAAGAAAAATATGAAGTATGTAGCTAATTGGATGAATAATTGGAGTTATCTAGAAATAGTGAAGAAGTAATTGAAAGACAACTAGATGATCTCATAAATGAACTTACTACTGCAAATGACTACAAGGAAAAATTCAAAGCTAGCTCAGTTATGCTTAATGAACTAATTGACAATCAGAGGACTCATGGTGATAAAAGAGGTCTTGGATATGAGGAAGGAGAAAGTTCAAAATATGGACAAAGGAATTCAGGACAAAGGCGATTCAAGCAAGGAGATCAAATGAACAGACCTGGAAGATATCTGGTAAGGCAACCTAAGGCTCAAAGATTTAATGGACATTGTTTCAACTGTAATAAATTTGGACATATGGCTTCTCAGTGTAGAAGTAGGATAAATCAAAGTGGTCCATCTTTCTCAGTTCAGTGTTTTAATTGTCATAAGATTGGTCATAAGTCAAAGGAATGTAGAAAGGTGATGAATCAATTTCATAGAAATATCATATGCTACACATGCAATAGACTTGGCCATACATCTAACCGGTGTAGATCAAGAGGAAATCCGTGGAACAACTGGTCTGGTAAGAGGAATGTTGTGTTCTACAATTGCAACAAAACTGGACACATCGCTACATTTTGTTGGAATGGAAAAGGTCTAGTAAATCAAAAGAGAAACATGCAAAAGGATGTGAAAGGAAAAGGTAAGGTCACTATAAATGAGGCTAGGCAACAAATGTAGAATAAATGGGTGAAGAAGAGTCCCTCCATTGAAGAAACTGCACCTACACTAGAACCTACCTCTATTAATTCCTTCAAGAATTAGTCTCAAGCCTTTCACCTAGGGGGAGCAATCAAGAAAATCATTAAAACCCCTAACCGATAAGTGACGTTGGATGTGGATGTGTTTAATAGATGCATAATCAATCAACAAATTTTGTCAACTCATTGGAGGAAATGGTATGTCGAACTGGAGATCCATAGATGTCTTATCTATCATGGTGTACTGATACAGTGTAACCAGATGTACTAGGGTTAAAGCATTTATTGTGATGAAAGAGTTAGGTATTTAAATGATAAAAATTCATTTCCACACTTCATCTTTCACCTTGCATTTGGAAGAGAATAATTTTGGAGAGCTCATAGGCAAACATTGGCGATTTGAGGTGAGATTCAAGCATCGGGAGTGTTTCAACATTCAAACTATGATCTAGTGAAAAAGGTATTGTTTAGAAAAATTTGCAAGATTGTGATTTGGGAAAATCAATACTCCTCTGGTAGTCAAAGTTAAGGATCGACCTCGACCTAAATTTAAGTGGCATCCTTATAAATCCCTTGAGACTGATCCTCTAGGAGTGTTTTTGTTCGTTCTGCATGGATTTTTACATATAGAGGACATTAGGGTTTACATTCATGCAAATATTGAAGAGCTAGGAAGCTCCCAATTTATGAATTTGTACAATCATCATATCATTAGTGAAGACTTATGTGTAAAGCCAGAACACAAAATCTTGGAAATGAATAAATTCACTCAAATGGATAAATTTCCTGTGTTTCTAGAATCGAAATGTGTTTGTTATGTCTTGAGTCGAGTACATGATGAGTTCATGTGGCTTTCTATTCTATTCAAAATTCCTAAGGAAGCCATCAATGTAGTAACCGGTCTGAATTCTTCCGATGAATTACCTATTCTCAAGTCTATCAGAAACCAAATAGTCATTGATGCCACATGATCAACATATGATAAAAGAGAAATGACCATCAACAACATTATTGATGTAGCTGTGAAATTTACATCCATGGTCATTGGATACAAAATTTACCACTCTAGCTATGAAAATTTAGTGTTTGGCGCATCAATCTATCCTGCTTACCAAATGGTAAAGGAAAATGCAGACTATGACCTTTGTGAATTGCTGAGAATTCAGTTAATGGAAAATTTGGCAAAGATAAAGAAAGACAAGAAAAATTATTTCAAATATGGTACCCTGCTTTTGTGTTTGTACAAGAAGAATGAATGAGAGAAAGAATTCTTGCAGAACTATGTCCGATAATGTCTATGGAAGAAATGCAAGCATTCCTGAACAAAGAAAAAAGGAAGTTCAGAAGCAAGTCAAGGGTCGATAAACTGATGATTGGTCAAACAGATGAAGTCACACAAGAAATGAAAAAAAATCTGAAAGAGCTACTGTTGAGTGACATAATTGAAGTTGTGACTGGGGAGACTCATACAGATGATGTCTCATCTGATCTGGTCAAGGATGTAGAAGAAGGAAATTTTGATGCTAGTGAAAACCTTGAGATTCCTCCTCTAGATAAAAACATAAAAATTGCCATGGAAGTTGAAGCAACTGAAAATGTATCAGTTGAGACAGTAGAGAACACTGAAGAGAAATAAAAACCTTCAATTGAGGAAGCATTAGTTGAGGAAAAGAAAAGTGATGTAAAGATGAAGACAAGAGACACTATCGAGGAAGTCAAGAAATTCTTGGTGGAACATAAGGAAGAGATTGAGCCAAAATTAATTGAAGGTCCCATTGACCTATCAACTTTGAGCCCAATCCAAATAATGAAAGTGGCCTTATTTTCTCAAGTAAAAGCTCAAGAAGAGCTACTAAAATCTCATATTGAAGATAGTGAATTGTTGGCACTTGCATCCAGATTACTGGAGAAGATCATGCCCTCCTTTCTGGAAGATCAGACTGAATCTTCATCTAGTGAACTGAAGACGCTTATTAGCTCGATGAGTACTCATTTTGAGTCTCTAAAAAAATCTGCTTTGGAAAAAGTGCAGAAGGAATTTGATGTTAAAAGGTTCAGTGGACTGAAAATATTGATTTCCAAAGACAAAGTCATCTTGACCACTTGTGTCAAGAACATACAAGATTCCTTATCTAAAGGAGGCAAGATTTACAAATCCTATTTATCTTTTTCAAAGTTCACATAAGAAAATGAGAAGAAGGTGAAAGACCTAGAAAATCAGTTAGCAACTATCTCTGAGGCTTTTGATCCACTATCTGGTGGTGTTGGGAAAGTAGAAGGAGAGGTAATGTCTCTTCTAAATAAAATAAAAGGGCTGAAGCAAGAAAATGACAAAGTCATTGCCAGAACCTGTGAACTTAGAAACATCATTAGCCCCAAAATTGAGGTAATGGGTAGTGCCCTAAAAGAAGGAGAGGAAACTATGGTAGTCAATGATCCAACCAACCTAGAATCTATAGATTTTTTGTCCTATTTGATTTTTGGACACATAAACATCATGGAAAGTCTCAAACGAGTTTGGGACTCAAATCTGGCACAACAAAAGAAGGATTTTGCAGACATCTTTCAGCTTTTGTAAGGTAAAGAAGCACCTTTATACAAACACAATTTTGATTGATCCTTTTTGATGTGTGACCCCTACCTTTTCCATTGATGTCAAAGGGGGAGAAGTGGAGTGAAAAATGTATAATCAGCTCAAGGGGAGAGTAGCATTTTTGAAATTTTGGGATTGCAGTGAAGTTTATCTTGGTACTGATCCGACACAATCATTTTTCACTAAGTGTTGCCACCAATGCCAAAGGGGGAGATTTTTGGAAAGAGACACTACAACTATCATCTTGTGTTGTCATTGATGGCAACCCTATGCATTGATTAGGTACGAATATCCTCATTCGAGCATACTGGTAGATAGATTGAAAATCAACAAGGCATAACAGAGTATCTGATAACTCAGTATTCATCGATCTGTGGAAATATTCCAAGTTATCATTTTGTGTTGTGCATCTCAGGAAATAATTATTGGTGTATTGTCTCTATTGAGATTGAATCACAGTGGATCGAATCAATTCGTGTGGGAATTAGAAGATCTGGTTTGCATATTCTCAGTTTTTCTTGTACTGTAGTCGACTTCATGAAATCCATTATGTAATGGATGTATAAGGAGAAATTAATTAAATGTGTGTGTGCTCAATTTTTTTTATTTGGGTCCCCTCTATTTCTTAACCAACTTTGGAGGATGCCCATAAAGATTTCATTATGGATCCAGCCGACGGTTGAAATTATTTTTGTGTTCTAGTGGAGCCGACAAAGTGTAAATGAATTCTATGATTGTGGATATATATAAGTTCATCTGTATCATTTTGTATGATGTATGATGTGTGTTGATGTGTGAATTGTGACTTAGAGCAGAGCAGAGCAGCGATAAAGCACAATTTCACTTATGCATAGAAGATTTGTGTTGTGTGTATGAGCAGAACAAAGCAGAAGTACATAATTAGTCTATAAGGTGGCAGATCTATTATTGAGCTTAATTGGAACTATAATCAGGCATTTTTAGATGCTAACCATCTCAGTTCAAACTCTCAAATGGTTTTAATCTAAACTCTTGGGCAATAAGCCCTCTTTCTTTTGAGCAGTGAGCTCTAGGCAGTGCGCCTGAATGCATGTGCATTCCCCTTTTGTAATCTTCACTTTTGAGTATACTCAAAATCATAATTGTGGATTGGCCATCCACAGTGGTTTTTTTCCTAACAGGGTTTCCACGTAAAAATCTTGGTGTTATAGTTTTGTTTTTATTTTCTTGTTAATACATTATGATTGAATGTTGTTAATTATTTGAAGTTAAAGGTTGATAAAGTTAATGTTTGCACAACATTGATTCACCTCCCCCTCTCAATGTATCATGTTTCCAACAAGGAACATGTATCCTTTTTCTCACACATTACATCATCTACTCAAGGCATTATTGAGAAAACAAAGCAAGGAGTGCAAGAAACCCAAACTACAACTTTTGAGGAGAAGCCCATAGCACCTATAGAATTAGAAACTCTTGCCTCCACCAAAAACCCTTCTAAACCCAAGCAACATAAATGAAAAAATGTGGCATCTTCCTCTACACCAAAAAAGAGGTAGAGGAGGTCAATGTAGCCAAACAGGTGGTCACACCATGTCAAAAAGAATGGCCTACAAAAGGAAAGGCCAAACCTCAACAAGAAATTTTATTGTACTAGAGTCTGAAACAAAATCACAAGAAGAAAATGTGAGTGATCAAGAACAATAAAAACCCTTTCAATTTATGTATTTGAGTAGTAGCTCATATTCTAACTTTGAAGATTTTTTTAAAACAAGGAAGAAGCATAAACCTTAGAATAGCCCAGGTTTTGAAGAAGAATTTGCTTCACATGTTGAGGATGATGAGGAAATATTTTTATAAAATAAAGATTTATTTTTTTAATAGGATAACATAAGAGTAAGAAGATGCAAGCAACTCTATAATGAATAAAATAAATGGAAGAATAGATCAAGCGATAACAACAAAGGGAGAATGGATTGGATAATAGGGTTAAGGAATTGGAGAAATGACTACATGCTCTTGATAAACAAGAGACAAGTTTGGATAAATTGGCACAGTTGGCCATTTTTAAGATTAACAAGAATACTCCACAACTTGAGAACCAAAATGAAGCTCGAAGAATGCATAGGCCTCCTATTGTGGTTACCCTTGGGGTTGAATTATGGAACAAAATAGAAGAATTTTCTCAACTACAAAAGAATTGGGACAAAGAAAATTTTAAATTGATAAGAACACACACTAGAGAAATTGAGAAGAAGGATGAAAAGATTAAAATATTGAAAGTAAAAATGGAAGAAATGGTTGGTAAAACAGTTCAACTTTTGAAATGTAGACCACTTGCTATGGTTTAAACCCTAATTTTGTAGGAGATTTTTTTAATTTTTTAGTTCAACCAACTAATTAGTGACCTCCCTATTTTTCTATCTTCACCTACATTTTTTTACAAGAATACCAATAGGCCACACCAAATATGCAAGATCAACTATTTGAAGTTTATTTGTATAATTTGGCCTTCCCTATGACACTACTTGGCACCCACTTATCTTTGTGGGAGATGTTAAAATCAAGTAATTAGCCTCATTCAATAGGAGTGAACATTATAGAGGATAACTATAGCTAGATTATCATGAGATAGATAATTCACTTCTCCTCCACATTAGAGAAAAGGAAAAGGATGCTACAGAGGTAGTGGAAGAATGGATTGACCTTGTGGATAGGTAGCAGGTGGAGAAGAATATTTTAGAATGCATGGAGTGGGATTATTAAATATTTTAAGAACTAGTAGTAGGGACAAGAAGAGAAGCACTTACCTTATCGCATGATATATGGAGGGAGTTAACATGGGATCTGAATTCAAAATGGAACCACATTTTGTCTTCAACTACTTAGTGATAGTTAAAAGAGCCCATTAATATATCACAACCTCTCTTGAACATCATATTACCTAGTTTCCTCTATCGTTTCATCTTTTTCTTCTCTTATTTCCAATTCCAAATTAGTCAAGAAGAAGAGAGGAGATCAACACTTTTCACAATTGAAGGAATTATGATCTTCTTGGCTATAGAATTTGCATTATTTTCTTCATCTCCCCAACATTCAGTTGCAAAGTGTCTCTATTTTCTACAATTGAAACATGTAGCATCTACTTTCCTTCCTCTTCCTCAGCTTTAGCCTCTTCCTCTATGGGATTGACCACTGTTGTTGTATTGTTCTAGGTTTTGGTTATTGTTTGCATTCCCTTGGTTTTGTTGCCATGGTGGTACTTTGTATCCAGTATCTAGTGCATATACTTTACTTTTTGCTAGTCCTTTTACATATACTAGTGTGTGTTGTTCTTTATTGCTTATTGCAGTGGAGTCATCTCTTAATCATAATAGTTGTGATGGACAATCTTTAGTATGATGGTCATCCCACTCTCCACACATTCTATAGTAGACTGAATTCACCTTCTTGGGTAGTATATGAAGGTCTACGCATAACACATTAGCTTTCTTTTCCCTAGTTCTTTGGGACATTCATTTATAACATGACCTTCTCTTCCACAGTAGATGCACCATATGTTAGGCCTAGGTGTGTATATATCTCTTTCTTCCATAATATCCTATTGAAATATTAGTTCTACACCTAGTCTAAGTTTCTCCAACTCTTTGTATTCTCTTTCTTTTTCATGTTTGTGTCATGATTGATTTTCAATCTAGTAGATGAATGTAACCAATTTTAGATATGTGTTGAAATTTCTTCCATCAAGTGCTACTCTTATTTTTGATAAGACTCTGAAGATAAACTACTCGATATTTCTTTTGTCACTTAAAGGTTCTTCCAGGAACCTACTGGCCTCTTTAAATATTTTTTCAAACTCTTTCATTGATTCTTCCTCTTGTTGCATTAGGTCTTAGAGTTTACACACTCCCTTTGTATGTAATTTCAAAGTGGTAAAATTTTCTAAGAAATCTTGCTTGACTATGTCCCAGTCTTTATTATGGTTTGGATAGTTTTTTGATACCGTTGTAATGTTTCTTCACAAATTGATCCTACAAATTCAAATAATTTGATGTCATTTCTAGTTAGGTTTTGTCTCTACAATAAGGATTCCATGATGAACACATCTTCAATTGCTTCAATTGCATCCTTCCCAAACATAGGTAATTTCATGGTAGTATTCATGATTGGTTCTTCTTTGAAATCACTACTTGTGTATTCTATATAAAATTCTTATTCACTTGATGTATCTATATTATTTTTTGTCTTAAATTTTCTTCTTCTTCTTCTATTGAAATTCTCCTTACTTTTATCGGTACTAGAGTTGACTCCTGGTCTAAGGGTAGCATATGTTCAAAGTTCCTCTTCATTCTTGAAGGTGTCCATCTATTCGTTAATGTAATTTAATTATTGGATGGTGTCATTCTATTATAGGGTGTTAACTTCCTATTATTCTCCTAATTAGTATAAGCATCTTCATTCCTTATCTTTGATACACTTGCAATTACTAATTCCTCTGAGTAATTATCATCAAATGTTGTTTTCAATTGTTTTGTGCTAGAGCTCCTAGTGGTGACCATTTCTTATTTACTTGGGTGTTTATACCTTCCAAATACATAACTGATGTCTTATTTCTAGGAGGCATCATGATTCTTATTACCGCTTGTTCCATTTCTTTTCTAAACTTTTCATAGTCTTTGATTCCTTCTTCTATGTTTTAAATGATTTGATTTATGTTGCTTATGTTAAAACCTAAATGTGGAATCTCTTCTCTATCATTCTTGGTAGCACCCACACTAGAATTCTCTTATTCTTCTCCTCTGACAAAGCCCACATTGGAATACTCAGAAATACCCTCAATTATGTGCTCACTCCCTTTGTTTTGGTTTTCTTCCATAATCCCTAGGTTCTATCCCTTAGCCCTTTTCTTCGCAGTTTCCATTCTTTTGTGATATCTTTCCTGTTTTTATTGAATCTATTTTAGCCTCCTTTATTATTCATTCATCTCCATCTAATTTAATGAGTATCTCTCTTTCTTTCTTTTTATCTCCTACTCCCATGTGTTTTTCTAGGTCTGAACTTCCATTAGTCTCTATATATATTTCTTGTATTTGAAAGAAAATCTTGAATAGTTGCATCTTTTCAGGGATCTTTTTAGATCCCTCCCCCCTTTCCATTTTGCATCTCCCAATGGCCCAACTCGTCTCACAAAGTGGCCCTTAGGGTCTGACAATTTTTTTGCTGACTTATTTTCCTTTTTATGTTTATACTTTCTATAATGTTCTCTCTAGGGTCCCGACAACAAAACCAATGTTGGCAAGAAGAATGGGGAAGTACACTCTAGAGATCTATACCTCAAGATCTCTTGTGTATTTAGTTTATACCCTAAAGGATACAGTAAGAGAAGAAAGCATTTATGGTAAGGATTTCAAAAGAACATATAAACCTTTACTATATTAGCAACAAAGAACAATTCATTCATCCATAACACATATGTCGAAAAATCCTTATATCTCCTTATATTATAACATAACCATATATAAAAGGCAAGTCTTAGTCTCTACTCATATATATTCTTCATAAATATTTCTCTCTTTTTATCTTTATCTATCTTTATCTGGAGCAACTAGTCACCAAATGGTCATAAGGTGAAAGTGTTGGTGTTTTGATATGGTTGTTATGAAGCTCAAGACCCTAAGGTTTGAGTGCTATTTGGAGGTGGCACTATTCTTGGAAGTCAAAATACTAAAAGTCCTAGATTGATATCTCACTTCTTCTTCTAGAGGATATGTTGTGAAAAAGCTTACTTGAACTAGCCGTGAGGTTCAAGTATTTTTTGATATCTTAGAAGTGTGAGTGAGGGAATAATCCAGGTTTGTTTTGATTCTGATTTCCAAAAGTAGAATGGAGTGTTGAGAGTGGATGAAGGACTATATGACTTATGTGGTTTTCCAATTTTTTTGTTCTAACAACGATCCTATAAGCAGCTTTGATTCATTTTTTTAATTGTCAGTAGGATAGAGAAAAAGCGATGTGTTTTGAGTAAAAGTGACAAACAGTGAGCAAAAGTGGCCAGATTCAACTACGGCCTGAAATTTGTCAAGTGCACCAATTTCTAAGAAGCAAGAATGAGTTGAAATGTCAAGTGCAACCTCTGTATGCTTTTGTTAAATGTGGTGATTACTCAGTCAAATGTGAGTTTTCTTTGGCAATTGCGAGCAGATTTTAGGCAAGTTCGCCATTTTTTGAGGAGCAAGTGCACTCATTTTGCATCAAATGCATGGATTCTGTCAAATGCAACTGATTTTGATTAGTGAAATTTCTGGGAAAAAGAGAAAAAGAAGGCTTTTTCAGGAAAGTGCACATAATTTTGGATCGAGTGCACTATAAATAATAGCAGAAGTGACCTCTGTGTAAATTGGTTTTCCAGTTTCAATATTTTGGCACCAATGTTGATGTTTTTCTTATAGTTTTTGGATGTCTTGATCTGTTTCCAGATGTGGTAAGCGATACAACAACTTTGACTCAAAAAGCATGTACTTGTGTGACCTATATGTCTATGGCTTTAAGTTGTGAAATCATGATACCCAAGCCATAGTTTCATACATTTACTTTGAGCCAATGTAACATGAAATTAAAGCATAAATATTTGGAAACCTTTAAGGAGTGCAAATATAGTGCTTCTCTTAAAATTTTACACTAAGTCAAAGGTTTTATGATTCAACCATCATGTTTAGTATTTTTTTGGATGTATTATTTTTAGATCAAGCACAGTGTTTGATGTCAATTTTTTTTTGAATGTTTTTTGGAAAGTTTAACATAAATAAACATTTACAACCCTAGTGATAGAAATTGTTATTTTAGGTAGGCCCACCTCATGCATCGAAAGGATGATTTTACATGCAACTTATGATGCAAGCCTAAAGTCGGACATGGCAAGTAACTTCTCAAAAGTAAATTTTGATGCACCACTTTCAAAGAATGTTTTTGGATATTTAGGGTAGCTTCTAAAACTTGTTGTCTCTTAGTAATAACTATGAATATGGAAATCTAACACTCACCCACTGGCCACTTAAGGCTCTTTAACCATTCTCATTCCACTTAAGGCATGGGACTAGGTGCAATCTGTTGTCAACATGACTTGAAGCTACTTTCTTACAATTCACAACCTTTGATATAGCCCGCCAGTAAATGTGCTTTGAGACCTTGCAATGAGTTTTCCAATGTAGAATGTGTCTCAAAGCAAGCCCCCTCTCTAAGGTATGCTTTTGAAAATAAAAGTGCAAAATGTAAGATGTTTTTGCTCACCCAAGATCGCCAAAAGGTGAGAGGGGAGAAGACAAACACTTTATCTTGAAAAACACTTAATGCATGACATACAATTCACAACAGTTTGATTCTTTTAAGCGCCTTGAGCGGTGATATCCCCAAAAAAATGTGTATAAGATATCAATGATTATTTTTAATTGCATCCAATGGAAGTTTTCTATACATCATTCAATATCATAGCAAAGGTGCAAAAAACAAGAATGATTTGTTCATTTTTAAGCCTAAATTTTGAGTGTTTCTAAATTGATCATGGTCTTATTTGGTCAACAAAAACAAATGCGGGTGTGTGTCAACAAAAGGAAGGAAATTGTTTTGGTCATTTGTGTTGTTGTTTTTATTCACCAAATAAAAATTCCTAACTTTAAAAATATTTGAAATGGTTCAAGTTTTGAGCACTTAAAAACAAATGTGTTCTTTTTATGCACAAAAATAAAAGATTCCTAACTTTAAAAGGATTTGAAATTGTTCATTTTAGAGCACTTAAAAACAAATGTGTTGTTGTAGGTTCTTTTTAAACACCAAAACAAAAGATCCCTAACTTTAAAAAGCATTTAAATTGTTCATTTTAGAGCACTTAAAAACAAGTGTGTTGTTCTTTTTATGCACCAAAAGAATTGATTCCTAACTTAAAAAGCATTGAAAATCTGAAACTCTTTGACCGTTCATCTTCCCTATAATAAATGTGTTAGTTGTTTTCATAAAAGATGTGCCATAAATCCTACAAGATCTACACAAGAGATTTTAGAAACTTTCCAAACACAACACACAGTCAAACATTAGGGTTAGAAAATTGATTAACCATCAAAACCCTACAACCTAGACCAAAAAGTAATGTAAGTTGACTTTAAGCGCTCCAATGGAAATTTTAACTATATAAAAATTAAAAACTACATACACCATTGCAAAGATCATGAAATTATACCATATTTTTAAAAAGAACTAAAAAATACTTCTATATGACCAAGATATGGTCATTTGAAGATAGGGTAAAAAAAGACATGATTGACAGTCAATAGCGCCCTGTTATGTCAAAAGTGCCCAAACAGAGCAAGTGCTTAAAATCAGATGCACAAAAGCATATCAAAAGTGCCCGAACAAAGCAAGTGCTTAAAAGCATATGCACAAAAGTATGTCAAAAGTTCCCAAATAGAGCAAGTGTGCCAATTTTAGGGTAGTGCTTAGATTTCAGGGTCAAGTGCACAATTTTCATGAAATTCAGTGCAACAACTCCTAGAAACCTATGTGTGAAGATTTTTCAAAAGCACCTCTGGGATCTCTAACTTCAAAAATTGCTCATGAAATCATTATTGTAGGGGACCAGGGTCCCATCGGGCATGCAAAAATATGTGAGGGGGAAAATCATAGATTCTAGATGAGATCAAAAGCAATTGAAATAGAATCCAATCTAAATCAAACACAGTTAATCTAAGATATATTCCTTCACTCATGAAATATATTTCTAATCTATTGAAAACACATAATGAAATCCTATGATTACCAAATTGAATTCAAAACAAAGAGAGGTTACCATCCTATGTCGGAGTGTGTTCGCAAGATGTTGGGTTGTTCATATCATTATGAAGCCTCCATTGTTGCGTTGTGAGAGATTTGATTCATTTTTTTGGTGATCGGAAATGTTGGTTGAAGCTTTGTCAATGGTGATTTGGCATTACATTGTTTTTTGAATGATGTTGATTCTCTGATCCCTTTTTTGTGAGGAAAGAGGGTTTTTATATAGAAATTGTGATTCAAAATGGAAGATCAAGATTAAACAATGTTGCATCAAGATCGACGGTTGAAGGTTGTTGAGAGGAAATAGACATGAATGATCTATGCAAAGTAGATTTCATAATTTGTGTGATTGAAGAAATAGATTGAATAATCTGTGGAATTGAGAGATAGATTGATTAGTTAGGAGTTAGATTGATCAATCAAGGTTTAGACTGATTAGTCGGGAATAGATTGAGAAATCAGGGGATCATAATTTACTCAATCAAAAAAGTGGTTGAGAATGATTAATTGATTGATTGAATTCATTCATTCATTTTGGCGTTGAGCGTGCAAATAAAGTTTGACTTTTACAAACAAAGTTGCATTAGTTTGATTTGATTTTTGATAATATTTTGAATAGTTTATTTATGTGAACCCTAGATCCTATACCTGCACAAACATAACAAACAAACACATAATTAGATCTCTATGCAAGTTTGAACAAGGATTCCCCATGAAATTCATCTACAATGCTCAAAGATAGAAATGAAATGAAGAACAATATAAGAAACTAAATCAAATTCTATTTAAGCAATACAAACACTTAATCCCATGGGGGAATTGGTGCCAATTATGTGTAGAAATTGGCCCTTTCCCAACTCCTATGCAAGCTTTGTGAGGATTTGATGAAGATTTGATCCACTTTGCTTGAATTCTTGCATAACCTAGCTAAGAACTTGATAAAAATAGATGAAAATGGATATGCTTGAAGATGAAATTGAGTATAGTGAGTTTACTCAAATTTTGGATGTCCAAAATGAGGAAATAAGTCTCTTATTTATAGATTTGATTGAGAAGAGAAGAGGAAAAATGGATGAATGTGGGATCATTCAACATCTAATGGCCAAGTGCCAATTGTCAAGATGTGAATGGAGGAAGGTTGTGCACATTTTGATGAATGAGCCAATAAATGTTATTAGGTGGAATTGTGAATTTGAAAGTTGGCAAGTTGGAGGGAGAGAGGAATGGAGTTTATGTCACTTGGCTCAAGGCTAAGGACATGTAAGAGCCATTAAATGCCTTGTTGGAAGTACCCATCCCCTTTTGGAGGGAATTTTGAATTGGAAGAATATTCCACAAAAGATCCCCTTTGAATGGAAATTGGCGAATATATAAATCAAATAAATTGATTTATTGTGCAAGTGGAAAAATCTAGAGAATTTAAGTGATTGATCAGGATTTGATCAATTTAATAGGAGATTAGATGATTTGAAAATTTTGACTTAGATTTTAAGATTTAAATAAATCAAAGTTGTGAGGAATAATGGTTTTAGATTTCATTAAATAAGGATTGATGTATTTAATTAAAGAGAATGATGTTAGATTAAATCAAATAAAGATTAATTTATTTAATTTAATGGGATGACCTTAGAGATTTAATTTAATAAAATGAATTATTTAACTAAATAGAGACATAGGGTTAATTAAAGCAAATTGATTGATTTAATCAACAGGGAAGAATGACTAAATCAAATAAATAACAATTTATTCAATTAAGCGATGAAGGTGGTGAATTTAATCAATAAAAGATTATTTAATTAAATTAATTAATAAAGGGGCGATTTAGGAGGAAATGATGTTAGTAAGATCAGGATCTAGTGTGTCGGTATATTTTCCATGTCTACATTTTTCCTTTCTTTGAAGCAATTCACTTGTTGTATTGGTTCAAAGAATAAATTGTTGTGATCAAAGTTCAAAAAAATTCTAACTTTTTAGATGCCCCATTGCTGCCCCAACGAGAAGAATTATGCTGGTATATTGCCCCCTCAAGAGATCAAACGAAAATGTTCTATTTTCCAATCGAGATCGCGATAAAATACAAGAGAAGTGGTTTTATTGATCAGGGGATGAAAGATAATTCTTTAGAAAGATCATATATTTGATGTAGACAATTTTGATGATGTATAGATAGTCATCATCCATGGGTAGCCTCGTGTATATTTTGATACAACACACCAATTTTGGATATAAATGTTAGTAAAGATAGAATAATAAGAAGAAAAGAATGATGAGAAGAGGATCCACCAAGCCTACATTATTGATGATGATGGTGATGATTTGCTTACCAAGAGTCAAGATTTTAAAAGGGCCAATTACTTTATGTTTGATAATACATGTAGGTACGATGCATCAAGGTATAGAGAACCAGTATGATGTTGTACCTAGTTTTATGGAATTTGACTCATCAATTAGATAGGAGTATTCTTGTTCACACTTGACAAGTGGAACCTTATTCAGAATGCAGTTCAAATATTCTAGACATCTCAGACCAAAACATAAAAAGGAAAGCTTTCTTATGTGGTCAACAAGACACCTAAAACATCCTCCCTACAAACAAAACAAAGCATGCATGATGAAGTTATTTTACAAGAACATCCAACAAGCGTAGCGGATGAAAGATAAAAATTGTTGCCCCACTCATTTCTCTCTAAATATTTTTGTTTAGACATCATTGAGAGGTCCTTGGAATGAGCGCAATAAGATAAATCCAAAGAATAGATAAAGTAATCAAGAAAGCTAATGTTCTTCATACCGCTAGCCAAGACTAAACTATGGTGATGCCTAATGTTGATGTCCATCATAGGAAGGTCGCATCCTAGGACATGTTGTGATCATGTGATGATGAGATTTTGATTGGATGATAAGATATTGATACTCTGAGTTGATCAACTTGTTGACATACTGACCTAGACTTGAGACTTTGTCCATTAGATGTTCACTTTAGAACTTGCTAGACTTGCTTTTGATTTCTTCACCAAAGGATGGAAGTGATGATTGATTTATTATGGGTGAGATTATTGTGGGTGACAGCGAGATGAGACAGATGCTCCATTTTGGGTTTTTCAGATATTTGGATGTTTTGGATGATTTGAAATGTTTTGAGGTTGTTTTGATTTTTTAGGTTTTTCAATGTTTTTGGTATTTTTGAGATTTGACCAAAAGTCTAACTTAAAGACATATCCTAGGGGTCTCGGGAGTTGATCAACATATTAGCCTTTCCTACGTTATACACACAGAGACCACGTAGTTTGAATGATGACATACTTGATTACTAATGAGACATATGGGAAAACAGATTGCCATTACGACGGACACCTAAAGGACTGACCTAACGTGTTTTGGGGGATGATCAAAGATCAACCTTGCCTACGCTCAAGCTTAGAGACGATGTAGTTCGGTTGATGCAGACTTGATTATAGATGAGATAGATGGGAAAACATATTGCCATTGTGATGAACGACTAAAGGAGTGACCTAAGGTGTCTCGGGGGATGATCAAAGATCAACCTTGCCTACGTTCAAGCTCAGAGATGACGTAGTTTGGTTGATGCAGACTTGATTATTGATGGGATAGATGGGAAAATGAATTGCCATCTCTATTACAATGGACACCTAAAGGACTGGCCTAAAATGTCTTGGGGGATGATCATAGATCAACCTTGCCTGCGTTCAAGCTCAGAGACGACGTAGTTCGTCTGGATGACTCTATTTTTTCTTTTTTCAAACTTTTGACATGTTTTGGATTTTGATATGATTTGGATGTTTTTTGGATTTTTGTCTGATTTTGATGATTTGTATATGGATATGATATGATATCAGTGCTCTATTTTGGGATTTTGTTGAAAACCAAGCTAGTTTTGATTGATCTAATTGATGGGTTGATGATGATAACATTATTGAGGATACACAACAATGCAAGGATAGTGTTAAGCAACATGATGATTGGGAAGGATATCCCGAGATGATGATGGATTGATTGGATTTTGATTGATCGGGATTGATGATGATAACATTGTTGAGGATACACAACAATGCAAGGATAGTGTTAAGCAACACAAGGATTGGGAAGGGTATCACAAGATGATGATGGATTGATTGGATTTTGATCAATGAAAGATAAAGCTCGATAAGGAACAAATTCTTGTCAAAATATGCCATGGGCTAGTGATTTGGATTTTGGCTCACAAGGTCTTGACCAATTTGATTTTATGTTTTCCAATGTTTGGATCACCACATAAGTTGGAGGATATATATCAAGATTTATTCTCAAAGAAAGATGTAAATATCTGCCCCCAATGTCTAGCAATGTATGGAAAGCCATGGGTGGATGATTGGATAGGTGTATGGATGGATATGTATGGTAAGCATGCAAAGAATTATCTTGTGACAAGATAAGGTGTTCGAATAGAGGATGCTCATTTGGATAATGCTTCAAGGCTCAGATAATGTTGGGTAGGATAGGATCAATGAAAATGACCCATGTGAAGATGCCTACCATAAGCAAGTGTAAAGTGTGCACAAAATTTTTTCAAGATCAAGATAATTTGGAAGATGGATGTAGATAGATGAAAATGGATTGGATAAATGGTCCATGGATGAATGGATTTATTATGGATGGGATGTTGGCTTTATTATGAATGTGATAAGATGATTTCTCCTGAACTGGTGCACATAGATGTTTGATTCTACACATGACACCTATTTGACAGGTTTTCATCATGGTACCTGTCCAAAGCACCACCGAAGTGATTTTCACTAGAGGACGATTTTTTTCTTTACTGTTTTCGATCATTTTTTTGATTTTTTTGATTTTTCTAAAAGATTTTTAGTTGATGTTGAACCACCTAGTGGTGTCGATGTAGATGATTTTTTCATAATGTGTCATCGATATCCTGTTTGAAGAAGTTGTTTTGCCAAGATCTGTGCACTTGAATGCAACTTTTGAGATTCTTGATCTGCTTTGTTGATACCGGATTTAACTCTATCTTTGTGTGCACATCATGATAGAGTGCCTTCTAAATCCTTATGATGAAGGGTTGTTGCCAACACATGGTCAATGTGAGAATTGGATATCATTTGTGGAGGCGTGGATGGAGTGTTTTTAGGAACAAAATATGAATTGGTTGATAGCTTGGAACCTTTGACTCTCCAAACTTGGGAAGATGAGCAATGATGGGTGGATACGG